>WEIU01007581.1:50340-72443 GCA_013389925.1 Aegithalos caudatus
TCCTTCTCTCCTCTCCTTCTCTCTTCTTTTCTCCTTCTCTCCTTCTCTCCCTTTCCCTCTCCATTTTTTAATCAGCAGTTCTACCCCAAGAAACCTTCCCTGCTGTAGCTCCTGCTGTACACACCCAGGACAACTTTCAACAAATCACCATTTTCTGACAAAAAATTTGCAATCTCCTCTTGTTACCAGTTGCTTTTCAATTCAAGAACATAGCTAAAAAGATTACTGCTCTGCCCAAATAAAATACAGATGGGAGACAGTTTAAACTCCTATCAGCCAGGATTTGTCACAATGAAGGCTGCGTTTCTCAGGAAGCAAACTATCATTTTGCTTCTACAATACTGTTGGGACTCTCTCCCTGGGCTAATTAATATATTAGACATTCGATTTTATTTCAGACTGAGATTTGGAATAATTCAGTTTGTGAAATTACATTGAAATTGTAGTTTTCATAAAATTACAGACAGACCAAAAAAAAGTTCTGTAAACCTTTGTCATTTCAGATACAAACCTCTTTTAAAGCTACAGGAATGCCTTCTACATATTTCAAATCATCCAGCTTTTACTGGTGGCATATCCAGTAATCATGTTGACAAATTAATGGTAGAGAATTAGTTGTACATTAAAGATTTAAATTATATTATGCAGCACATTGTCATAAAATGATATAAAACAATTGGCAAATAAATGTAAATTAATTCCAGTTACTGACATGTAAGACGCAGACTGACATCTGTACACTTCTTGCCTTGCGCAGCTGCCATACTTTCAAACGTAAAGCAAAGTGGGAAGCGGGATGGCGCAGTGCAGCAGCAAGCAGGGATGGGATCACGCCCGGCCTTTGGGAATGGCCGTGGGCTGGGCAAACCATACCTCCACTTCTAAACAAACAAATTTGTGTCCAGCATCGCCCCTGTGTGCCCCTGGGGGGACGGTAGAAAAGTTTCCTTTGTCAAGCAGGATGAATACCTTGTCATGACAATACTGGGGGTTTGGTATTATCCCACCCTGACCAAAATCCCGCGAGTTCCTATCAATACCAAAGCACGATTGCTTCCTGGGGCACAACCCCAAGACTTTCAAGCGCTCACACACTACTGTGCTGGCTAATTATACAGATTCCATTTCCTGTTATGAAGGAATGCATTACCTGCAGCAAAGGATGCAGAAAATATTGGGCACGGGAGGTGCTAGGAGGAAGCAGAAAGCGGCCATGAATTCAAGCCCCAGCCCTGGGTTTATACCCACAATCCAGACCCATGCTGAGAGCCTAATCACTGGGGCCATTCTTTGGGCTGTTGTCCAATCAGTCCCTGAATAGCAAAACCCCACAATGCGGAGTATGAATTAGAGGGGGGGAATAAACGTGGGCGCAGACTTTTTTTGCAACAATACCTAACCGGGCCTTTCAGCCAGGACAACTCATGGACAAAAGCACGGCGGAAATTGAAGTAACTTTTGGAGGCCCTCATCAGTAAGAGCTGGCTTGATGAGGGTAGCGCTGGCTTCTTTTTTTGTGTGGACTGGATCAATTATTCACTGAGGGGGGAGAGGTGGAGGAAAAAAAAAGTCTTAAAAATCCAACATTTGTGTTGCATTCGCCTTGGAAATCATGGCTGTTCGCTGAATAAAACCAAATATTTTTGTCTCCTCCTCCTTCTTTCCTTGGCGGATGCTGCAGTAATTTAGGGGGTGGCTGATGGAGTGCTTGCATTCCTCACCCTTCCCCCGCCCCCCCGCACCCAAAGAAGAGAATAGCTTCTTGAGCTATAGAGATGTCAGGTCCATGTTTTAAAATTTAGCTTTGTTTACCCAACAGAATGGAATTCATTACTGCGCAAAAGCAGTTCAATTTTCTGACCTTTTTTATTCAAAATGTTGGAAGTAGCAAAAAGCTCATTTGAAGGTCGCAGGTTTATGTATCTATTCTCTTAAGTGTTTTAGAAATTCATATGGAGGACACTAAAGGTGGAATATGTGAAAACATACTGTTCATTGTTTACCCTAACCTTGCCATGATTATTAGATAAATGAGGGAAGCAAAATGGCATTAAAAGCCATTGTTAACAGTGATTTTTTTTCCCCTGAAGACTGTTCATTTTTGCCCCTGATCTGCAAAGGTCATTTTCTAATTCTTTTCACTGAGTAGTTTATATAACTTCTGCATTTGAAGTCTATAAAAAGCTTTTGCAGACTTTTCATACTGTAAGTAGTAATTTGTTTCATTACTGTTTGAATTTTTATATGTAATTCCTATGGACATTTTGCTGATATTGTCAGGCTTAAAAGCTGAGAGGCTTTTCAGTTTTTTCTATTTTTTTTTTTAAGGCCAGATTCATTCTATCTAGATAATTTGAAATTAGTGGAATCAATCAGTTGGTGATTTAAAAGCCAAACTTTGCGGCGAAAGATATTCGGAGTAAAATTATTTTATTTTTCTATATCCGCATCTGATATGAAAGGCCTTTTCAGCCAGTTATCCAAAGCCAATATTTAACTGTTACTTATTCCCCTAATTTCTGTCCTTTGTCAGGGGAACTTTCCTCGCTAGATCTTGTTGCTCCGTTCCGCGCTAATTGCGGCTTACATTATATAAATGGCTTTGTAAAGAAAACTATAACCCCCAGCCTCGAAAGTTGCATGTTTCTATTTGCTCAAACTTGATGCACTTATTTTGAGAGGGTCATTTCGAGGAAAGCTGTGTAGGCACTGAGAATGTCTTGTATAATAAGCTTAAACAGAACCTTTTGTCTGTCCTCGTCTTCTCAGGCCCGAAAATTAGGCCTCCTTTTTCTGGCGGGGGGCTGAAGTGGTTCATTACCGCAGCCTCCTCCGGCAGGCCTTGGCCCAGCCATTCCCAGTACTCGAGCTCTGTAACTTCCTTAGAAAGGACGAAGGAAAACATGGCACACAAAGGTCTTGTTAGCACTTCCTATGTGAAATTAGCAGCTTTCTAAAAGGTACAACTCCAATTACCTCACATTGTGGGGACGCGCACAAACCCAACAATGAGCCCAGTCTTGCAAGTGACATGCTGTCTCTCTGGAGTTACTTCCCTAATTAGGGATGACGAAGCCCCATTCTGGCGAGTGCATCTATTTACAGTGGGCCACAATGCCTTAACTCGAGCATCCTCCTGAAAGGCCAGTGTTAAAAAACACAAGTGCTCTTTTGGTGGAGCCGTCCGTGGGGAAGCGCCGCATTCCTCGCAGCTACACCCTGCCGAAAAGGGTGGCCGCTTTCCCCCGCATTGTTCACACTTCAGGATTCATTTGGGACAATAAAGCTCCTGCCCCGTGAGCGCTGGGAATTACAGTGGACAATGGCCAGGCTTTCTTAACGGGGTCTAATGATGGAAAAAAAGAAAAATATTTATTGCTTTTGACAGTTTCACAAGGGGCAAAAATCCTTGTCGTGGCTTTAAGTTTCCACAGCTGTTGGAGGAAGGGTGGTCATATGGACTAAAACAGTTCAGCTCCTTTGTTAGGAGGCTGAGCACAAGGGCCACGCTGTGAAATTAAAGATTAAGTTCATTAAGGTAAGATAATTGTGCTTGCATCCTTGTTGATACAGGTGTGTACAGGCAAGGCCTGGCTCAACAGACCTATTTATTTACCTCCTGTCTCCTTACCTTCATGAGGCAAATCACCTCACGAGGGTGAGGTGCTGGAAATGTATCTTGTTTGCATAGCCTGGGACAGGGCTGGTGACCCACAGCCTGTGTTCACCGTGGCCACATCAAGAGGGGGAGGAGGATGGAAAACATTTGGGGGCACCGTCAGACATACCTTTGCCCAGAGGAAACACCCACCCTTGGTTTAGGGCTGGGGCACAAGTCAGCTTCTTTCCTCAGAGGAGAAATGTCTTGAAACACCAGTGGTGCTGCGGTGAGGGAGGTGAAATTAATAATTCCCTGGTAGCTTATTTGGCATGAAAGTGCTACTGATTATTAGTTTGCTGCTGCTAAGTGTTTGGATTCTTTGCTATTATTGTGTTATTTGTATTGTTAACAGTTCACAAGTTCAACAGTTTCAACTAAATTGCGCTGTAATATTAGGGTTCCAGTATGAAATTACTGCAGTTAATAATAAAATAAGACCTTTGTGTAGGTATATAGATAGCTTCCCAAATTCATTAAAAAAGCTGTCGTGAATTAGCACAAACATACTGCTGGGGGTTGTGCTGTTTTGGATCAGTAGATCAATTATCTATTGTACTATTTTGGTGACAAACTAGGATGATAATTTTGAGTGATTAAAAATGCTACAACACAGTTTTTTCATCAAAATTAACATAAAGCAGGGACTCGCATGAAGGAGCCTGGTGATTCACTTTTGCTGGTTTCCTCCTCTCACCCAGCAGTTGCTTGGCCCAGCATCTCGCCCGGACTGCAGCAAGCTGCAGAGACAGCTGAGGAGCAGAATAATTTCCAAACCTGGTGCTTAAAACCGTGCCTTTCAGGGCCTCCTCTGTGAGAAAGAGCAGTTTAATTCACTGCTGTTTCCCCTGCAATGATGCTGCTCCCTGGTGCAGTCCTCCCTCTGTGTGCTGCACGGTGCCAAGTGGTTTGTGATAGAACACTGAGGTTAGGACATGCGTCATCTCTCTGATATATATCCTGCCACAGATATTGTGCGGGTCAGTGTCAACAAGTAGGCATCAAAAATACCTCAGACTGGTTGCTGCGCTTCCCAGGATGGGGCTGTGCACAGAATTAAATTTTCTGTCCCACTCTACTTTGGCAAGGCAAGAGCTCCTAACCCATTTGGGGAAAAATACATGGAAATTACTCGTGTCAGAAATTCCTCAAAGAATTTTTTCTGCAAAGCCGGAGAGATGTCTGTGTTAAGAGGCCCACGAAACAGACCAAGTTCCTTGTCCTTCAAGCTAACAACACATTAGGCCCAATCCTGCTCACATTAAAAAATCAGTTCCATTATTTCCTGCCTACTTTAATCTGTTTTCCCCATATAAGTGCCTAAGGAAGCAAATAGTAGTCCAGGTTAAAAATGTGCTGAGATACAGATATGCTAAATATTAGAAACCTTGCTCTTTTACAGAGACATTTGCTTGTACACAAATTCTCTCCTTCTGGAGAATATAAATGACATATCAGTGGTTTTAGAAAGCAAAGGCGTTCAAGTAACCTTCATACACCTTTAAAATTAAGGATTTAACTTTACTCCTGTGGCATAGATAATGAATTTTCTTTGCTGGCTGGAAAGAAAATCCTGTCACATAGCTGGAATATATAGCCTATTACAGCTAATACAACATTTCATCATTTGAACCACTTGATAAATACAAAGAGAGTTGCAGACAACTGAAGTGTTCTTAAATCTTACTTTGTATTTTGGTCCTAGGGAGAGCAATAATTTTTTTTTTTAATGATTTGATTCTTCTTTTATTAATTTCTATTTTTTTTTCTGTAAAGATCTGGTTACTCTTAAAATAAATTAAACCATTTTCAGCTAGGAGAAAAGAAATTTATGAAAAAAATCATTAAAAAAAACCCCCTTTAAATATAAACCTTCATCCTTTTTAATTTTAATTTTTACAGGCTGTTGAAAAATACATCCAAAGTATAACTGACCAGTTCCTGAGATAATCTGCCTACAAATCATTAAATTAAATTAGCTTTACTTTCCTGCATGTAGACATACTGAGGAAATAAAAGATCTTACAATATTTATTAAATAAATAACAGTCTAATAAAAATTTTTATTTTGTTATGTGAAAGAAACTGAAGATAATTGGTATTTTATGCATATTTATCCATCTATGTTTGCTTGTACTGTACTATATGTGAAAAATAGTGTCTCTCATGTAGATTGTTTTCAAGAAGAGTTTGCTCCCTGCAGCAGCTCACATGTTGCATGTGGGGATGTTCCACCCTTTGCCATATGCATGTGGTGTTATAGGCATTAATGTGGACATCAGTGAACATAGCAGAGTGTGTGTATATTAATATAATGTCTGTACAGATGCATGCATATACACTGATTTGAATACTTTGGCAAATTTATATTACTTGATATATATTATACTATGGATTCTTCGTTACAACATTTCCTAGTCTGCATAAAAGTATAACAAATCCAGTAATAAGTAAAAAAATGCATTACTTTTAAGATAAAGGACTTTCTATAGTGGTGTTTCCATTTCTTCTGCTTTGACACCTTGCTGCTACGAAAATAGTGAAAAATTTTTAGGAGCCCTTGCTAAATCTTTTGTCTTAGTAAACATGCACTGATTTTTCACCTGTGATTAATGGTTACTGTGTTCCACTTACTTTGTGACTGATCAGCTCCCTTTGGAGAGTAATTTTCCCTGCGGCTATATATCCAAGTTGAGCAGTACCCTTGCTTTGCTAAACAGATCATTGAATGAAATACTGTTCACACAGTAGTTTCTGCCTCTTCTCTGAAGGATGAAACTACACAGCTGCAGTTGTGTACTAGGCAGGTCTCAGGCCTATCAGACAATTTTAATGTTTTTTTCCTGATTTACATGCCAGGTGGTTTTGACTAACCAATATATAGTGAATATTGTTAAGAAAATGATGAGATTGCATTTCCCTGTGTCCTCTACAGTATGTCCTAAAATTGTAATCTTACTCAGCTGCTGAGTCCACCTCCTGTTCTATGTGGATTAGTTATTTAGCTTGGGTATTAAGTATATCAGAAAAGCTTAATCTAAGAGTCATTATATGTGTTTTAATATTGAAATTTGTCTTTGCAAAATCAAATTTTAATATTCTAAAATATGTTCATCCCCTTTAACAGCATGATTAGAAAATGTTTTGCAGGGAAATTATGTGGACAGATTCAGTACATGGTTTTCACATAACAGGTTATTCTGTCCTGCTGGAAGTAAAATGCTCAGAGCATTTTTTATTGTTAAGAAATATTTTGTAAAAGTTTAGGCCAGCATTTCTTAAGGACCTTGTATGGGCTAGAAAGGCTGTCACAAACCATCTATGCTCTTTTCGGAAAGAGAAATTAGCCTTCCTCAAGATCCATACTAGCTGCTGGTAGAAAAATTTGCAAACATAGTCTCCAGTGCATGTAATTTCTTACAAGATTAATATTACAACTTTTTTTGTAAATTACCTGAAATTCTTGGCCACAAAACCTTGTGGATATCAACTGAGAAATGCAGTCCACTTGTGCACAGGGACACTTCAGCTGTCAGGAAAGTCCTCTTGTGAAATCCTGTGGGGACCCTAGGATAAGCACAGGTAGGCATCTGAGTGGTCTACAGTCAATCCTTTCACAAAAGATGAAAGAGGTTTAAGTGAGCTTGGAGGTTGCATGCTAACTTGATCACAAAAGTATGGAGAAGCCCTCCTTGCCCTACTTATTTGCCTTCAAAATTACTGTAATGGTTTCTTTCTACACAATGTATGAATTGTCAAAAATGGGAGAAGTTGCTGATTGTATTTCCTGCCACTGCACCCAACAACTATTGCCTCCATCAGATCAAAACTATTTGTGCCTCCATGGTGTGTGTCTACTGGACAGGGCTACAAACTTCAAACCAAACAGCTCAGGTGCAGCACAGGATCCAACTGAGGAGCACAATGACCTTGCCCACAGGGGCCTTTGACCTCCTGAGGCAAGAGCACTTCCAGGAGCTAAGCCAGCACGCTGCTCCACAGCACTGCAGTCTTCAGTGCAGAGTTAACCTTAGACAAAGGGTCATCATGTAGCCAGAAACTAGAGAGTCCTCTCTTGGAGAAACTCTGTTCTCTGTTCTTCTGCCTGTTTTTCTACACTTCATGACCTTTACCTTCTGTGGTTCTCAGGCCCATTCTGAGGAGGTTTGTAACTTCAATTCTTCAAGTATTGCCATGCAGAACTTGGATGTTGTTATTCATCAAGTGGGAGCTGCCATCTCAAAATCTATATTATCAAATTGCAGTTTTAAATAGACCCTGAAAAATATCAGTGATGTTAGTACACTGATTATTTCCAAGAATAAAATTAATATAATTGAATTTTCTGAAGAGTCTCAGCAGTTCTGATACACTCTTGTATCATGTTGTTCCTCCTTTTTCTTGCCTTTCTATGAAGAATGTAGTGTGGAAAATAATGATGATCAAAAGGGGTTGAAAGGCTGCTTGAGTGGAGACAGAGGGCAGGGACACTGTTTCAAAAGTAGGAGAGAAAACATCAGATGGTCCAGAGTAGATTAAATAAGTCAAGGGAGCTGTATGACATTAGACAAAACAGTGAATTCAGACAAAATAAGGGGAAGAAAATCTATGGAGAAATGCTGGCGAGTATGCAGACATTTTAGAGCACTACAGACTGGGATAGTGAGCTTAAAGGGCAGACAAGGAGCCAAAGAAAAGAATACATCCGTGATGTTGGCTGGAGGAAGGCAAAAGGAAATTCACTTAGGGGTTGACTCTGAGTGATTTCAAGAATACAATTGAGTCTAAGTACCTAAATAGCTTCATGGAAAGCAAGCAGATGACTTGTAATGAAAACCATGTATGCACCCATGTACCCTGATGACCCTGAGCTTTTAATGATAGCACTTACACAGATTTGAGTGAGGGTGGAGCTAGGGGAAAAAAAAAAAAAAAAAAAAAAAAAGTTACTCTAAGTAAGAGTAACTCTGGCCAGCTGAACAGAAAGTGGCTAATGCAAACTGAATGCCAAAGGTAACATATCTCTTTACATTTCAGAGCTTCCTACCACCTTTTTTTTTCCCCACCCTTCACATTAATTTTACATCAGAGTGACAACATTCAAGTTTAATCTAAAACTTCAGGTCTCCTAGCTTCCAGCCCTGAGGATGTGAAATATTGTAGCTGTAGTACACAACCCTTTCACTCTTCACTTCCACTGGTTTAAGATTACTTGAAGCATTCTTGAACAGAGAGACATGTCTTTGACTCTGGTAGATGTGTGGATGCAGCACAGAACTGTTCAGGCACTGCACTTGATGGGGTTGTACTTCTTGGTCTCTTTTATTATTTCCAGGTGGAACAACATCCTACAGACAGTGAGCAAACTCATTTTAAATTCTGCACTTTTCTTTTCACAGAATCTGATGAATCCTCTCTTCCTCCACCTTTCCAGTTTTGTCCTGCTGACAGCATTGTGTGTACACCAAACATAGTTGCTGATTCACATGCAACAGTGGAGTGTACTTAAAGAGAAAAATTTTAAGTCCTGGCACAAACATTTTCCTTTATTTCCTTGAGATGTATGTCAGTGGTGAACCCATGAAGATTCTTTATGTTAGTGAAATTAAACAAATAGTTGTTGGAGGAATCAGGATATGGGCAAGGACATAGAAGCGTGACACAGCAAAGTATAACCTTGAGGTTGGGAAGTAAGTGATGTGTCTTTTTTGTCATAAAGATTCAATTATTAATGTAATGATAATATTCATGTTTTCTAGTTCCAGAAAATATTGACTTCCTGTTGTCTCTGTAGCCCCGTGGTTCTCATGGCAACATCGCTTTGTTTTGTCTCTCTCTCTCTCTCTTTCTTTCCTTCCTTATACATCAGTTTGGGCCTGTGAGAAGAGTAAGAATTCAGGAAAAATAGTTTCTAGTGATGCTGATGATGTGTGATGGTGGCGGTGGTGTTAAAAGGTGTTCTTTCTCTTGTCATGGAGCCATTTCATTCCCAAGAAACCCTCCTGGGTTGTTCACTCAGTAGATGCTGCTAGGTGTTTGATGTGACCATAAGCGTGGCTGTTGGATAACTTCTTGTTAAAAAAAATCCTTTAAAACTGTCACAAAAATCTGCACAGAGATTCTATTGCTAGCTAAAACTTAGTTCCCTGAGATTCAAGGAATACCTGAGGCACAGTAAAATCTGTGGAAAATACTGATTGACTTCCATAAAGCCAGGATTTAGTACTATCCGTATCCAACTTCTACTGTAGTTATGATTCTCCTTACAAATGTGCTTCACCTGTGAAAGAGGCTTTAAGAGAAATTTCAGACAAGATTTCCATCAACTGGATGGCTACAGATCAAAAAGTTGCACTGTTCTGACTACACCATAGATTTCCATGGTACCATGACAAGGGAGAGCTGTGTTTGGCATCTGGAGATTCAGCTGAGAGGCTCCATCAGATGATGCTGAGTTGTTGAAGAAAATGCCAGCCCTTTTCCAAGTCCCAGAAAGGTAAGTAAATGCAAAGGCCAGAGCTAGTCACAAATGGTTTGGGTGGTTTTTTTCCCTGAAAATATCATTAACTAAAAATCAAACCAAACAAGTGAGCACATATACACAAGAAAAACCATTTCAGCATTTAGTACTGCACATTCCTTAATGTCCTGATTTCCTGTATCTTAGCTCCCACCTAGTCAGGGCTTCCCTTTTCACAGGAGCTTTTTTCCCCAGGATGTTTTATACAGGGCTGATCCATTCTACTCAACAGAGAAAGGTAACTGAGGCCATAAGCAACTACTTCCTATTTTGTAGCTGCTTTGTCAATCACCTTTTACTAGGGTGGGTAGGTTCCCGTCATGTTTTTCTTCATTAAATAACAGAATAACTTTCCTGTAGATCAGGAAAAATAAAAGGCAAAAATCAAACCTCAAATTTTCAGCGTTCCCAGGGCGGACTCTGCTATAGAAAGATTTTTCAAACATTTTAGAAATACTGAAATTTAAAAGATAGGAAAAAACCTTTCCCCCTGTAAAAGCTGATGTGGTGTCTGTAGCTGGATGTTAATATTAATTTTGCATTATTGGTAAACTAGAATTAAAAATACTCACAAATTGAATAATCAGACTTTCTGTGTCAATTGAGGCTCTGTATAACAAGTACAAACCCGGTACTACGAAAAGAAAATTCAGGTGAAATTGATAAGTATATAAAAAACAAAGTTTCAGAACTAAGTGCAAAATGGTTAGAGCATAAGTGAGACATCATTAAAATACCTCATTCCTTTGACTTCCCTCTGACCATCTGTCTTCATCACTGGGGAAACTGCCTTTTCCTGACTTTGGTTACTAGAGCTCCAAACCTCTTGTTTCAGTGTGAGTGCTAAATCTACAGAGCCTAACCCTGGTGGCAATGCAAGGTGAAATTAATATCAGAACCTTTTTTAAGAATATTTCATTTGGCCCACCAAAATCAACAGGAAAAGGCATTCTAGGAAACTGTGTACAAAAAAAATCTATTAAAAACACTGTTATTTGGATAGAAACCTGAAATCACAATTTTTGTTCACACGTCAACTTAAATTTGGCCTCTGTGTTTGACAGGCTTTATAAGGCCTGGATTTGCTTGCTTTTAAGGCAGATTCATCGGAAGATGGAAGCTTTCTTTCATTAATGTGGTACACCATGTTAGAGGAAAGGATGAAGACTAACATTGCAGAGGTAACCAACCCTAAGTTTTAGTAAATCTTAGCTGCTAACATTTCATATTCCACCAAAACAAAGCAAATAAATAATATTTATGCATATGCATATATATTTCTAATTGGGTGAAATGCATTGTTCTCTTCTTTGAATTGCCAGTGTAGTTTGTTGGGGTTTTTTTTTGCCCCTGGGCATTTTCCCCCTGCTTTCATACCTGCTCATACCATGTTGGTTGTCAGGTTTTGGAGTGTTTGACATTGCTGCTGCCATTATAAATTGAAAGACGGAACCATGGGCTGGATTGCTTTTATCTATTATCCAGTTTTGATCTTTTCCTCTGCTCTTTGCCAAGTAATGTCAGCCACGATTATTTCTAACTTGCCAAAATTCTGAACAGCTTTTAAACAGGTGACATTTTCCTATAAAAGACTCTACCACAAGCATGTTTCTTTTTCCAGCCCCAAATGTCACCTTTTCTCCCATAATTACAGTGGTCTAAGTGACACATTTCTGGACTACTGACAGTTTTAAAGATTTGCTGTTTGTGGGTATTGCAATTACTGTGCATTACCTTCTCCCTTCTGAGAGGACTGAAATTATTTCCATAGAAGTTGCTGCCTTCACAGTTTTGCCTTTGCTTTTGCACAGCTGGCTCTAGACTAGATCTAGACTTGGAAGTTGCTGGGAATAACTTAGTGTCAGGCAAATAAAGAACTTTGGATTAAGCTACTGTCACCACTTAATCTAAGTCTTTCTTAAACCTTTCCTACTTGCCTGGAAGCATTTGAAAAATATTGTACCTTGAGTAGACTTTATGGACTAAAGTTTCTGAGCCTAGGGTCACTTACAAACATCAACAACAACACCCCTCTTATAATTATTTTTTTGTGTGGGTGCATCTGTCCTGCAGGTTGTCTGTGCTATGTGAGTCAGCCTCGTGTGATGATATTGTATTTAGCCCATGGGCTAATGATGACACAGACAGTCCATGTATTTCTGCTGGCATTCCACCTCTTCATATGGAGAAAGAGTAGGTTGAAAATTAAGTCAGTAAACCATCTGCTGTCATTTATTTTGTCTGTCTTCTGCCTTTCTATTTCACAGCATAAACAAAACACAGTGACCAACAAACATTACTGACCCAGACATCGTGCAATTTAAATGACATGTACTGTAAAAAAATCTGATAGCTCCTTGTCTCATCACTTCTTTTGTTTCTAAATAAACCCCCAGGAGAGAGCAGAGACACAAACCAGATATTTATTTGTGGGCTCTTCATCTTTTATTCTGTGTATTATAGCAAACTGTTCCAGGGCAAACTTACTCAAGTCTTCTATCAATTGTAGAACTGGGATTCTCACAACTGTATTTGAAGACTAGCCATTGATTTTAATACTTCAGATTTGAATAATAATTATATATATGTGTAAATATACTGGTTGGTCTGCACTACAGATCTCTGGAAATAAAAGAAGGACTATACTAGGAATTTATTTTAAAATCAACTTTATTGATGAATTCTGGACAATTGTTTCATAATATATGCACATTTACATCCAAATATTACCTACAGATATCAGGAGCCTGAAACAGGAGTTTAAAGAATGGAAAGAACAAGAGCAACAACAGACTTCACAGTCAGTTTCCTTTAAGTCCTTAGTATAGTCATGAAGTTAAGATACAAAAGCATTTACAACAACAACATAGTGGGCAGAGAGTATAAAAGGGAGGCCATGAGGCCATTAAGGCAATTAAGAAAGATTAAGATTGCTTGTGGTGGAAAGACCCATTAATCAATAGGCCAGAAATCACAGCATGTTGCAGAATATACTTCACCTAAAAAAGGAGAACAAACAGGCTAAATATATCCCATACCAAAGGGCACAGGGTTCTCATTAATGAGAAATCCTATTAATCCCTCAGATATTGCTGGCTCCATAGTTAGGTTTTCCATTTGCACACATAGGAACAGCACTGATGAAATGCACCATAAGTGATGCAGAAACACTGCTGAAAACATTCTTGTCCACACCTGGCACCACAGATAGATCCAGCAATATTTGTGGAAGGAAAGCAGAGCTTACTCAAGAGGGCATGGGTTGCTGCTGCTCAGCATTCTGCAGGAGAGGAAAGTGGCTGTGGTTATTCATTGCTGGTAACAGCGATGCACAAGCCCCCATTCACGAATGTAAAGCTGCTGCACAAAGATGACACCGATGCCTGTCAGAGGATGGGTAATTGAAAATCCTTGAATTTGCAAAATGCCTGCGGGCATCTAATGCAAGTCTTCATATGGTAATGAGGAGAGGAAACAAAGTGGGAGGGCTACTGCACATGCTAAAACTTGCACCTGAAATAATTGGAAATTGGCTTAGACGGGCATGTAACCAGACTGAAACCAGCTCTAGGGCACTCAGCTTCATCTTCAGCAGCAAGGTCACCGCCCCATTCCAGGCGTATGTGTTTTGTCTGAAGGAGCAGCCACAGGTGGGCAGAAAGAGATTTGCTAACTGGTTTTGTAGAAATAACTACAGCTGGTTGGGATTTTTTTTTTTTTTTTTTTTTAATTTTTAAGCCAGATGAAAAACAGAAGTGGAAGAGGTGTGCTTCTTTCAGCAAGAGGTTGCTTTGAGTAATTTTTGAATCTGAAACTACTTCCTAGCACTGTTCCTTGGAAATACTCTGTTTCTTGATTCAGAATAAAGTTTTCTTCACTGACTTGAGCCATTAATATGGGGAAAAAATAATTATCAGAATTACTGAAATGAAATATTTGAATCATCCAAACTATGCTGGTTTGATTCATTGGTTTGCAAGCATTCTTGAGACGTGTTACTGTTTCAGGGAGGGATTTATTTGTTAGTTTTAGGGTTTTTAATTGCCATTCAGGTGAGGAAAATGCTTTCTTACAAAATTGAATATCATTCTAGAGTTCATAGAGACAATGGATAAGGCATCTTTGGCATTAATGAGTTAAATTATTAATTTGGAGTGCTTTTTTTAAAATGTAGTCAGGATATGTTTCATTGATTAAAGTTACTAGAATGTCAGAGGCATGGTAAGAGCCAGAAAAGAAAGCTGGAATCAAGTTTACCTCATGGTAGTTTTGTTGTTGGGTGTATAGTGATTAATATGGGATAGAAACCTTTTCTATTGAAGATATTCCAGGCAAAATTTGACAGCTATTTTCACTGATTCCAGAGAAGTCAAGTAGCCACAGTGTTTCATCATTTCATCAGTTTCAAGCAGGGGTGCAGGCATCTGGAATTTTTTATTATCTGTATATGCTTGCCTTTTTTTTTTTTTTGTTTTTTTTTTTTTTTTTTTTTTTTTTTTTTTTTTTTTAATTTTTTTTTTTTTTATTATTTTTTTAGTGCAGAAAAACTCACAAAATTCCCAGAAAAGTAGGACAACTTATATAAAAATCTTTCTGAAGCAGCTGATTTTTAAGGACCCTATTTCACTACAGAACACCACAATCTGACATAGGGTACCTGTGCTCTAGCTTCTGCTGGCAAGTAATTTCTTTACACTGGTTATTCATAGCTAACAAAATCCCTTCTGGTAGCTTCTGGCTGGACAAGCAAGCCTGAAGAGTTTTCTGTATCCTTGACTGTAGAAAGAAAAAGCCTTTTCCTACACAACAGTTGCACTGTTCTTATGAAGATCTTAGAGCCTATCTTGACACCAAATGTGTGTTACTCTTTTGGGAGGCAGAGACACTTCCAAAGTCCTAGAGTAGATGTTGTCCACAATGATAGAGAAGCCTGGGATTTCCAAGTTTCTTGATCTTGGTGCTACTTATGTTCTAGTAGACATTTTATTGTGTCACAGTAATGTCTGAAAATGTTAGCTAGTTTCTAGCTACAGTATGTCTGTTCTCTGCCATTCCTGTTCTGTATACCATCACCTCATCTTCTATTGCAGCTTCTTGGTTTTACTACATATAAACACACCTTCTATCATATTGTTTATCCAGGCATGGAGCAATAAATTAATCTGACTACATCATTCTGGACCTCTTGACATTTAGAGAGAGTTGAGATTTAGACAGACCATAAGAAGGAATTGCAGTATTCAAGATGTGAAGTGATTAAGATGTGAACAAGGATTTCAGCAGAAGCAAGGTCAAGGTAAAGATGAACTCAAGGAGAGTTTCTGAGGTGGGAACGAGAAGAGTGGGGAAGGTAGTTTGGTGTTACGAAAAGCAGTTTATTGTTTTAAATTTTACACTGCTGTGATAGAAATATAAAGGTCTTTAATATCCTTTAATTTGCTGTGATAGAGCACAAAGATGTAAACACAGTGACACATTGCTGTAGTTTTCTCTTTCTTGTAACTAGCTTTTACAATTTTAATTTACTTCTGTGCTCAGGAGTTAAAAACTCCTCTTGGTGTCAAAGACGTCAGCACAACTCTCACTCCCAGTGTCTGATGCCAGGGAGAAAAAAACATTCCAGGGAATAATGGGGTGTTTCCAGGTCAGATTCATTTTGCTTTTCCCATTATCTGTCCTTCTGTAGTGATTCTTTCATATACAAAATAGCTTGTAATTATAAGGTCTACTGGTGGAAAACCTTTGGTTCCAGCCCCTGGGAGAATCCTCAACTCCTGCTATGTGGAGGAAACTGTGAGTAGGGAAGGGTGAAGTGCAAATGTTTGGAAGGGGACAGCAAGGCTGCTGGACCTTTCATAGTTTGACAGTGTTAGCTTTAGTAAGATTTCTTCTTTGGTTAAAAACATCAGTGCAATGCTTTTGTAATGCTTATATGTTAATTCCAACGTACACGTGTAACTTTTAGCCAAACTATTTGACTTTTCACACTAGAGAAACCTCACAGCTATATCAAAAAAATAGCCCACAACTGATATTTGCCAAATGTTTTCATTCCATCTGTTTTATCATAAGGCTCTACATTTTTTCAAGTTCCCTTCTCCTACTTTCTATGGCATGCTTTCTTCCACTGAATATTTTTTCACAGCAGTCTTACCTGGAGATGAGCTGTACTTGTCCTGGGAGGTTAAAATAAGCATTTCATTTGATAAGCATGCATTGTTTCATCCCTCTATGAATTCTTTGTGCTGTGTTACTAGGGTAAATGCAATTAGTGAAAATCAAAATACTATATTAAATCAGGTCATTTCCTTATAAGAGAATTTGGACAAAAAATTTTGATTAAAATTTCCTGGCATTGTCAAAATATCTTGTTTTGATGTCTTTGGGAATACAGACTTTTCACTTTCCTCTTTCCAAACATTTTTCTTTTGAATCTCTTTAAATGTTTTCTTAAGTACTGTGAGAACAATGTAAAAAATTGAAGTTAAAGCTTAATGAATCACCTTAACTACTTGAAAGTGAAATCTTTCTATTTCAGTTTTGGTGGCCCAAATCTTGTGCATTTTGCTCTTGGCTGGAGTTTGAAAACCCCCTCATAATATAAAGGCTCTAAAACCTCTGAAAAATGTGTCTTTGATTTTTTTTTTTTTTTNGCTCTGGGCATCTGCTCTAGAGAGAATTTTTGAGTCCAAGTTCCTGATCTTATACTCTCTTTCAAGTTAAGCATCCTCACTGATTACCACTGCCCCATTTAAACAGGAGGGAGGCAACCTCTCCAGAAGCAGAATGCCATTAGGGCTCTTAGGGTGGATGCAGTCACCGTGTTGAGAGGCAACGTGGGCAGCACCAAGTTACTCTTTCATGTGTTATTGAGCGTGTTCCATCCTGAGCCTTGTCAACAGGGGCAGAGAGGTACCTCCCACTCAACTCCTCACTGATAAATTGCCAGCATGGCTTTAAGTCAACAACCTTAAATGCCATCAGGAAACTGGTTGGTGGCCAGCACTGATCCCAGTGAGACAAACTGTTTTGCAAGCCTGTGCAACAATTTTGGTTTCTGACTGAGTAGGCTGCTTTGAGTTAGAGATGATGAAGACTACACAATACTAATGAAGTTTGTCCTTGAGAGATGAGCTTGCACTGCAGAGCTAAGAACAGGAATTTGTATTTTAAGGCTAGGAACTTAGCAAAGATGTTCAGCTTTCCTTTGCTCCCTCCCATTTTAACGCTACCTTAAAACCTAACCACACAGCCAGGCTGCCACTACAAATAACAAAGGGCCCTATTTTTTCTTTTGGATGAACAGAAAGCCAAGTCATATTTCTCATTCACTTCCATAACATCTAACTCTGCCTTACATACATGAAGTTCAGCCTGTGGGTCGTTATGCATTTGCCAAATAAAATATTCTACTCTTTTGGCCAGAATGGAAATGGAACTGGACGTGAGAATTGCTTCCAGAAACTCTAAATTTCCTTGTTAGTTATTAAATATCAAACACGGGACAGGTACTTTTACAATATCTGTGAGAACTCCTGCAAAGAAAACAAGATCTTGATCCAAGTGGTACTTTAGTGACATTCACCAGCACTGCCTGGTGAAAGGGCCAGTTCATTTTTGTTACATTTTCCCAAGGAATAGATTATTTTACTGTTGAAATAGTATCCATCTTCCATGTAAATGCTACCTCCTCCTTCCAGATGTTTAACCAGCTTGTAGGCTTTATCTTCTGACTTGGTCAGTAACAGCAGACAACATTTGGTATCACTCTATTTTCTCATGTATAAAACTCATACCCATTCTGATTAGTTTTGCTAGTTATAGTGTCAGATGGTATTGATAATTCTCTTGGTTTTTTTTTTTAATGAAATAACCTTAAAAAGAATAAAATAGCTGGATATGGACTTGTTTTAAGATAGTATTTCTTTCTAAAAAAAATCTATTCTGAATTATACTTTGTGTGTGTTTTGTTTTTGGGTTTTCCACAAATCAGATGTATTTGTTCATATAAATTTCACATTTTCTATTGTCCCTCTCATGGAGGAGGGCTGACAGAAATCATGGACAACCAAAAGCTGAAACAACCTCCATGTATTTACTTTTCCAGGTCAGAAAGTGTTTTAGGTAGCTGTGAGTAGAAAAGCAATCCTACTGATGTGGTTAAAGATAGACATGTCTTGAAACTGAGCACATGAAACAGATTCATGCATGTTTGTAGTTTCTGGGAAACTTTATTCACAAATTTACTATAGTAAATGTCTGGCTTTCTAAAGATTAAAGTATAAATAAATAACTACACAAATACAATTCAGTAAATAAATTTACTTTATTGATATAAACAGGCATTATAAAGGCTAAGATACACGGGCTTGCAGAATGAAGACAAACCCAAAAAGACAGTTCACTCTCAGTTATACAATGAAATACGTCTACTTATTCATTGTTCATCGACCAATATTTTTATAGCAAATGAGGCATAAAGAAATTGTGCACATGAGCAGGTCTGGAAAAAAAATCAAAAGAATCCCTCACTTGATGTGACATTGTGAAATACTGTAGGTTTTTGTGCTCTATGTGTATATTTATGACTTCTGTTTGTATTACAAAACATCAAAGAATAAGATGTTGATATGCACAGCAGAGGTAGCTTTTCTGGGATGTTTTACCTCTTGATGCACAGGCAATCTAAATATTAATATTCATCATGTTCTAATTTCCTTATTCCTATGCCAAGCCCAGAAACACTTAGAATCAACCCTCTTCTGTTTTTCTGCTATTACGTGTGGTTTTGTCTGATTTCACTTCAGCTTGTACAGTCCCACCAAAATAAACAGCTATGCAAGATTGCTTTCCAGCTTCAAACTGTGATGTGTGGAAGAAATAAATTCCTGATGTTCTGCTGGTAAGTGATGATGTCTGCATGTCCATTCTAAGATATGACCCAGAATTCCCTATTGTGCAATAAGGTTTGTGTATTTCCCGTTGCACCTTTTCTATCTTTTTAAAACCTTCTGTAAGGTATCCTGACCCTTAATACAAGTTGTTATTGTCTACAACATAGCCAATTATTTATTCACAGTGCATATGTAGATCTTGACTTCCAGAAATACCTAAATTCTTACCTTTCCAGGTAGAATCTGTGGAACAGTATTTGTTGTGGACAGTGAATTGAACTTGATAATCAGTAAGAGATTCAAAATATTTCCAAAGTCATTATTGCAAGGAAGGGGGCTAAAGCTCCATCTGAACAGAATTAAAATCATGTCATTATAAAATGACATGATTCAAAAAAATATTATAAACCAGAAATAATGCTCTATGAACTGAAACTAAATTGCCAATGTCTGGATGAGCTCAGAGCATGGATCTCAAGATCTAAGAAACCATACATATTCTGGTGAAGATTGCAAGGCCATGAACAGAACTGCTCTGCTTAAAATCCTTTGAGACTTCACACAGAAATTCTTGCTATGGAATACTTTCTTGGGTGGATGGTGCAGAGACCTATTAAAATACCTTCATAATGCTGAATATTGCTGGAGTTTGGAGCAGGGTTGACTTACATATTTTTCAGGGTAGAAAAAAATCCCTATCCATGTAGATATTTTAAAAAAATCCTGTGAGGTTCTTAATTATAAAAAAAATCTTCTATGTCTGGTACCAAGAGGACTTCATATACTGGTGTGCACACTTCTTTTTTGGGTAATTAATTTTTCCAATCTGAAACAATGAAAAGGAATTTTGTTGCTGAATTCAATCACGGGTGTTATCCAGAGGCTAAATTCTTTTCCTGCTTAACATAAGAACATAATAAGAACATAAGAGGCATACTGGTTCAGAACAAAGGTCNAAAAACCCTGTATACATTTCTCTTCTGTGGTCTTGCCCAGTCTCCCCTTGAGGCTATGTAAACTTATAGCTGATGCCAAATGGGAACAGGGCATCTGGATATTGTGGCAAAAAGTGTCATTAGGGATAATGGTCTCTGTATCTTCAATAATACAATAGCTCTAGAACATATCTGGTGATTTACAGTTATATGATGAGAAGAAGTGGGAATGTCTCCAAAATATTGTCATGTCTGCTTTAAAATATCTATGCAGGCATTGTGATCTGAGAGAGAAAAAAAAAAAAAAAAAAAAAAAAAAAAAAGAAAAAGAGAGAGAGTGGGTCTGGCAGGGTAAAACACTAATAAACTCTTGATAAAAGAGTAGCCTGTGGGCTCAATGAAGAGATACTTAAACTGTTCAGGCAGGGTGCTAGAGGCAAAGAAATAAGTGATTACCTTTGAATGATGATGCAGTTCTGAATAAGAGAAGAATAACTGACTGAAGCCCATGGACATTTTTCAGCCTTGCCTGGGAGTAGGCAGACATGAAATGATATATCCATTCAGTGGCAAATTCCTGTTAGAGTCCTCTCAGACCAGACTACAAGAGAATCTTGTAGCTGTCTTCCTCAATTTTCCAAACCTTTTCTCTTCCATTTGTTTCAAATGAAATTTATCATTTTTTTATAATTATATAGCTTAACTTCCTGACATCATGCCACTCATTTACATTTCCACATTTTTCCTGGATGTGCAAAATGAACCAAATGCAAAGATACATACACAACAAACCTTCCTGTCTCTAAGTGCTTGCAAACAACAAAGGCACTTGAATATTCTTAGGACAGAGTTGTATAAAAACTGTGGCTAGACAGAGAGAATATTTTCTGTGCCTACTGAAACCAGCTGTATCTCCTGCTGTTCTGAATCACTAGGTTCAAATCACTGGCCTCCAAGAATCCTGTAGTTGGAAATGTTGAAGACAGAAATCTCTAATGGGTCATTTTGGACAGCCTCCTGCCAGGATATGATTAATCCCTCCAGAGCTATGTTAGTGCTTGATGAACAGCAACGCTATCTACAAGTGAGCAATGTTGTCCACACAGATGAGCAGAAAGAAGATACTGGTGCCTGTGATCAACAGATACCTTCCTTTGTGCCTATGCTTTTATTCTGTGTTGTCTTTAATTTTATTCCTCATGCTGGATAAACAGGAAAAGAAAGAATTATTTGAAACAATCCATAAGAGACCAAAGTCCTTAATGTATCAATTTGTGTTTGCTTCTCAGACATCTGCATGTTTTTCCTAATGTGTTGTGGAGTTTTTTTCTCTGAGTGTATCTGTGGATTTTGTAGGGTGGGAGACGTTTGGTCACCTATTAGTAGGCTTGGTGAGTCCCTCAAAAGATGTCTTGTTTGATCATCGAGTTTCTCCTGGTTCTTGAAAGCTTAGGAGTTCTCACTGCCATCATCTGGTTACACTACTGGCTGTTTTTCCAATGAGAAGTTTTAATAAGATTGTTTCAGTCAGGATGAAGTCTATAACCCTAATTTTTGGGAGCAGTAGAGTGATTTCTTGGACTGATGGTAAAAGTCTTTGTTGCCTTTATAAAATGTTGAACCTCTTGGAGAAATGTTTGAACCTACTGGTAAGATAGTGCTGGTCCCCCTCTATCTGGTGAAATCATCTCGTAGGGTGAGATCCTCATGAGGGAAGGGGATTGTCAGTACTAGTTTTTAGTGTTCACTTCTAATAAAAATTTTTAAGCTTTTAGCATCTCTCTCAATCTGCAAGTCCTTTGGAGTCCTTAATGGTTTCTGTCTATGCACGTGGCAGTAGCTATGAATGTTTTCATCTAATCTACTTGGTGATGAAGCTGTATTCCATTTCATCTCAAGATAATCTCTGCAATGCACCTACATCCAGTTACACCATGAGACCAGAGCCAAACTTCAGCTGTGTTTTATTTGTGATTGGGTGTTCCCTTAACAGCCAAAAAATATCTACACTACTTGAAAAAAAAAAAAAAATTGTCTGTTTTTTGCCTTAAATAGTTATGGCTATAGAAACCATCTCCTTTTTTTTTTTTTTTTTT
>WEIU01007581.1:73849-92350 GCA_013389925.1 Aegithalos caudatus
TTTTTTTTAAGAAAAACACCCACAGCATAGAACAGCCTTGGAAAAGTCAAGCAAGAGTCTGTGTGCTGTGATGTGCTGCAGTAACAAATGTATTCTGGTGCACATCGAGCAACATAAATATGTAAATGTTATACAACATGTGTACTTACATATCCTACCTTCTTTTATCTTTATGCACTGCAGACATAAAGTTACATATATCTGGTAGAGTCTGCTCTGTTAATAATTGTGCTGAATATGTAAATCCCCCCAGTTTTTATAACCAGTGCTTTAGGTTGCATTTACTGTAAACAAAGATGTATTTTTGGGGGCTGTTGGTTTGAGTTTATTGTTTATGTAAATCTCTCAGAATGTGACATAGCCAGATAGCTTCCTATGTTGTGCTGATCCACATTTTAGGCCAGCAGCCAAAGTATTTTATCTTTTACTTCATTATAGTGATCTTCCAATTAGCTGTGGTCTGTAATACCCTGATTTTGGTGGCAGTGGTTTGGGGAGGATTGTTTGATAGTTCTGCTCGAGAGGCAAAATGAGGGGCCTTATTATAGAAAGTGCAGAGGTTGTGCAGTAGCTGAGTTCTGTTGCAAAGTTTGCCGATAAGGGAAAACTGGCCCTTGAGCATCCATTCTATTCTGTATATTAACACTTCTAATCTGCACTGCTGATAAAACTGCAAGCCATTTGCCTTTGGAGGAATTAGTTCTGCCTCACTTGTGTAACCAGGCGATGGTGATTAACCTTTAAACTGTCCAATATTCTCAGCAGACTCCTGCTCCAGATTAGAAACTATTTAGTTATGACCAACTAAATTAACAACATTCCCTCCTCTGAAGAATAAGATTTGGAAGGTATGCATTTTAAGGTGGAATGTGGATAATGTCCTTATTTATTCACTCTCCACTTTTGCTACATAAAACATATTCATCAGTTGAAAAGAAAGAGAAAGGAGAGAAGGAGTTCCATTTCAGATTGAAACAATCTACAATTAGTTGCGTCCAGGAGGTGATTTGGGTGAATTTTGTCTTGGGGTGCTGCTTTAGATGGCTGAGACCTGTTTCTGACTTTTCATTCTTAAATAAAACTTACAGGGCAGGGGATAAAATGGGCAGGTTGGTGCTCTGGTGTGGGCAGTCTCCTAGGAAAAAGATTTCCTTCCTTTGAAAGGAAAGGCAATTATCTCAATTCTTCAGAAGAGTAATTTTTGGAAGATTGCTAACCTTTCTGTCACAATCATGCAAAACAAAAGGTTTTGTACGTGGTGGTTACAGACCGTCATATCCAATGGACTTTAGCTGCTGTGATAACCTAGTACTGTACCATTGTATCTACATATTTTAAATGTGTAATTTATCAGTTGAAACATACCCTTCAATACATGTGCCATAAAAGAAAAGAGCGAGGGCAATTATGTAATAGTATAGTGTTTGTCTGACATGCCTTAAATCCCCATATTGTTATTCCTCACTGAATAACAAATACAAAATCCCTGTTAGCAATGTTTTCCGTTTTACCAGTTTTATATTAGCTGCCTCCTTAAAAATTGCTAATCTAGATACTACATTAGTAGGATGTCAGTCAAACTGCAATCCACAGTGAAGCCTTCTTCATATACCAATTTAAATCATTCATGGTCCTTTCTTTGGCATTATTCAAAAGATCATAATAATTTTCTTGTGCCCACAGCACAAAAAAATCAATTATTTCCCCACAAAGACTTGAAAGTACTTAGCGAGTGCTATAAGAAAAGCTGAGGGTTATATCAAATTGAAATTGCACTCATTACACACAACACAATTAGTTGCCACTAGTCTGGCCGGTGCTTTAATTCTGAATGGCATATCTTTATTATTACAGAAACAAGCATGCAAATGGCATTGTTCAGGATTTGCAGAAATCAATAGGATATAGTGCTGTGTGTTTGGTGGCCACTGTCACTCAGTCTGCTGTGGATTTGAGATAATGTGTGTATTTGAATTAATGAAGGGAACGTGAGACATCATAAGTGACACCCAAATAAAAGAAATGGGTACATGATATTTGTAATTATTCTACTTGTGTTTTTGTTGTAAATACTTGTGCTTTTTGTTTTTTAATCAAAGGATTAATTGCATTTTAATAAGGCATTATGATTTTCAGAGCTTTAGTTAATTAAAACTTGTAGTATATAATTATGAAGTGATGCTGAGATTTGTCTAAAGATCACCCATACATTTAGAATATGTATATTTTTCCTTGTTAAGCAGTTGCTACATTTTATGAATTATATTAAATGTTTGAAAGATGATGGCAGTTCCAAATGGATTTCTGTAAATGGCAGCTCGGGATGTAGATTATATTGTTGGACAAATTAAAGCGGAGGAGCTACTGGGGTTGGAAACACTTTTTGGCTGTAGTGCTGGAACATTCATTTGCACAAATGTTAGCTTTCAGCAGCAGGAGTAAGAACAGATGTATTTGTTCAATGTATCATATCATTCCGCCCATTAATTCTCAGTGAAATTGCTGCAGTTTGAAATTCTGAGGATAGGCCATAAAGAACTCACTGGTGGTGTGTGGTAAAGATTATTTTTCATGTGACAAAAGGGTTTTAAAAGGAGGGAGAAAGTAGATGTGCGTGTGTGTGTGTGTGTTTGTAGAGACATCATCTCTATGTATCGCCCAGGCTCACTGAGATTAATATTCCTGGTATAAAGCTTTAATCACTCACAATCTAACCTGAGATATATACATATATTCATATATATAAAGATTGTTTCCTGTGGGAGTATATTATGTCTGGATTGATAGACTAATTTCTAGATAGATAAAACAGAGTTAAACACTATTAGAAAGTTAAAATCTCAGTGTTTCAAATAAAGCTTTCATTTGACAGTATTTTAAAATAGATATCCTGTTACATTTATTCCATTCCTTTTGTAAATGTATATTGAAAATAAAAGCTAATTTTGCTCATCTTTTATATAAAGCGGGGAAAATATTGCTTTGTTGCTAAATGGTGAAAGGACCTTTCTTATTTCTTGTCAGCTGTAAAATGAAATACTTTTTTATGCAGAAGAGTCCGGCACAGTCCTGTATTTCTGTAGCACACCCCCACGAACTAAAAAGGTTTCCTAATGATCTCTCTGGAAGTAAGGATCTTAAATTAGACCTCAGCATTTCCTACCTGAAGCTTGGCTCCTGCAGTTCACTAATATATAAATTTTGTTAATTATAAAAATAAATGTATGTTTGTTTGTTTATTACATCCAGGTTTGCAGATATTTTTTGAGACAAACCCACTGAAAAGCTCAAAATGTTCCAAGTGAGGTGGAAGATGAAGCCTGCAGAGAGAACAGAAGAAAGAACAAGAATTCTCAAAAAATTGACATTGACTTCACCACTCAAACCAGGATTTTAATAGGTATCTATAAATGGATTTTAAGTAGGATTTTTCCATGTTTTCTCCCAAAGCTGATTTAAAATCTAATATTATTGGATTGGTCACAGCCTTCATATTTTAACTGTCAAACCCAAAGTCTGAAAGGTGATTCATTCAACACTTGCTAAAATATTTGCTCAGCAGCACAATAGCGTGTGATGGAAAATAAACTCCTCTGGAGCATCTCACCCTATCAGCCATGGCCTGCAGCAGGAAAAGAATGAGGGAAGGTCAGTCAATTATGTGTGGTAATCACCGTAAGCATATTATCTGAGACACAGATGTCTTCCCTGACCCCACACGACATAGCTATTAACCCCACAGTAGTATAAAATGGGGAGGAGGAGGAGCCGGTCCCTTAGGTAAACCAGACCTTTTCAGGCCGGGCTTGTCCGGCGGCTCCGCCGCGTCCCGGCGGCGAGGGCGCTGTGCCGGGGAGCCGGAGCCGCGCTCCCGGGCGCCACGGCCGCCGCTCCTCGCCAGGGACCTTTCTATAGACCTAGTCATGTGAGATAAAGAGGTGTATCATCGGAAAAATGGGACCGGCAAATTGACTTGGGAGATATTTCGGGAGCGTTGACAGCCCTGGAATGCCAGGCGCTGCCCATGCATTTACAGGAAAAACTTTTGTTCCTGAGTACACCTACACAGATGATGTATTAGTGCTGATAAAGTATAATACCGCTATCATGCAATCATCTAATGCTTCTAGAAAGCAGAGATGATTTTCTCATTATTCTGAGTAATGTGTTGATTACCACATACAGATCCTTCTGAGCTCAAGTTCTGCGTCTATTTAGTTCAGAAAAATGATCAGCTCCTTATTGAAGTGAATGGGATTTTATTCGGTGTCGTTTTTCAAACACATGAAGTAAGCAAAGCAGTTTTTTTAACTGACTACTTAAACTTTTGAACTTGAAGGGTCATTTAAATATTTTGTCACTGAATAGGAAACATGCATCCCTCACCTGTTCTGAACTTTCTAACACAAGCCCTTAACCCTGAAAGGTTAGTTTGAAAGGTTAGGTCTGTTTGCTTCTTGTAGCTCTTGGAAAATCTTTTCTTTAGGTGATGCTTTGTTACCTTTGGGGAGGCCATTTTGTGTTTTCCTGCAACAAAAGATAAATGACCATTTAACAATGTAAGCTATTGCAATTCAACCCAACATACGGTGCAAAAAGTCCACAACGGACCAGATTTATGATTTTTCTCCTTGTTAAATAATTGATTGTAATGGCATTCTAGTCTTGTGACACCATTGTAACTGTGATCAGACTGAGCCAGTGAATATCAGAATGTGAAAGGAATGCTTTGCTCATCAAATTTCCACAGGACGTAGCAGAGAAATCCCCAGGTTTCCTTTCTGACTAAAGGAATTATTAAAAGATATTTTCTTTGATACTGTCTCATTTCCCAGGGTTAATCACTGTGTGAGTGAACATTTGCTTGCATTGCTGAGCTACAGGTTAAAGACAAGGAAAGTGGTGGGTTGAGCACATGGAGTTAGGCTTATGCCTAACCATTGGATTACCAGGAAACAAAAATCTATTAGAGATATGGGACTTTTCCATGGCTCAGGGTGAATACAGGTTGCCTTTTTCACTGACCTCAGGGATGACCTGAAAGTAGATTAAAAGGATAGTGGAAGTGCCTCACTAGGATAGCTGGGCTGAAGGCAGTGTTGCAGTTTCCCATCACAACCACTGCTGACCAAATTCAGCTGGAGTCCAAAGAAGAGATTTGGACTATCCTCCTTATTAGTAAATCCCCTGTGGGAGTCTTGGCTATGTGGAAAGATACCATTTACACTTCCTCCTGTTATTGTGGTCAGTCTTGAATTCTGGGCCTCTAGTAGTCCCTTATTAAAGTTCCATCCTATTGTCATTTTAGCCTCTGTCTAAATGTTGCTAAGTAACCTCCTGTGTCAAATACTTTTTCTGCTGGAAGAGAATCTTGCATCAGTCACCTATTGTGCCTGCCAGATTAGATACTGTAATGTGCTCGACATGGGACTGTGCTTTACTTCTATCTGGAAACTGCAGCCTATACAGGATTTGCCAGACTACTTGTTAAGCAGCATCTTTTCCTAGAGCATATTAAAGCAGCCCTGAACAACTTATACAGTTCATTTACTGGTCCCTGGGCTGATTTTTAATCTTGGAGATTTAGGACTTCTTTTATTTTACCTTTCACCTCTAAACCCTACATGAGTGAGCAGCTCCAGTGAAAAACGTATTGGTCCACTTGCAAACAAATGGTAAAGGCTGCAAGCTCAGACCTTGCCTTTGAAAGAGAGCAAGCAGTGCATCCCTGGAGCCTTAGTGAGTCAGGGTTTCTGTGAAGCTCTTTTATCCTGTTTTCTTGTGGGGCCAAATAAAAGCCAAATTCTGACGATCACTTGTGTAAGTAGAAATCCGGAGTAATGCCATTTAAATAATATGTAATTAGGCTAGAGTGAATGAGAATGGAACTTGGTCCAAATTGATTATATATTTCAGGTCAGTTGACATAATGGAGCAGCCTTTTCTGTCTCAGCTTAATGCAGTGGTTCTGAAGAGTTCATCACCTGCTCTTGGCTCTCTTTCCTATTCCCAGCTGATAAATCATCTTTAATGTGTTTCCTAATATTACTTTTCCATGTGGTTATAGTTATATGTGACAGCAATGGGGGAGGGGAGGGGAGAGCAGGCAATAATTTCACTGACACAGAAATTACTCTAAAAATGCATTAATGTGTCTTAAGTATAATTGACATACTTTGAAATATATATTGCCTATAGGCAAAATTAAATTCTGCTAACCAAAACCAGAGGTAAGCACAACTTCTGTAGCATCATTCCTGGATACATATTAATAGTAAGGATGGCAAATAGTAATTGCCTTTATATATTTGTAAAATATTATCAAGTCTCACATATAGAAATCATGTCTTTTTCAGCCGTACTTTCTCAGTTTACCTTTTTTTATGTAATAGCTTATTTTTCTAGAGGAAATATTTTTAACAACCCATTGTAATTTCAAATAGATTATTTACCATGTTAATACTTGTCACTAATCACGTGCTTATCAGTTTCTCCTTGTCGATTTTCTGTTAACCTTATAGGGCACTGCAAAAGCAGAGTATTTTCCATAAAGCTATGGTAAGTCAGAATTTAAATTGGCTTTTCTTCTGTAAATTTTGTCCTAATCATAAATAATTGTGGCCAAAAAAAAATTTAAGAAACCTAAAACTCTTCTTGCACCAAGGTTTTATCATTTGCCTAAACACTCTGCTGAATTATGAGAGCACTCCAAGAAATTTTGAGTTTTATTTATCCAAATAAACCTATAGCTGTTTTAGATATCAAGGGGTTCAAAATCACTGATTTCTTCATGGTACAGAAGGAAAATAGATCTCTGAGTTCTTGATGAGTGTGCTGGTTTCAGAAAAACCAGTCACTCACATGGTGGCTTCAGTGTCAGACACTGACATGTGAATCCCACCCACTACCTGTGTTTGCTCACTCCACCTGCAGCAATGCTGAGATGCTTCAAATGGCTGAAAATACAACATGAAACGGGGTGTCCTGCCACTCTCACCCCTTGCACTTGTTTGAAGGGCACGATAAAGACAAGTCAGGTCTGGCTCAGTGACAGAATAACTTCACCTGCCTTTTTTTTTTTTTTTTTTTTTTTTTTTTTTTTTTTTTTATGTAATTTGGGCTTTAGAATCATTTAGTTGAAAAAGACTGATGTGGATCTATATGTCCAGAGGAAAGAAAAAATATATCTATTCTCTAAGTGCTACAGTATGATCAGGAAAATTATATGTAGATTACAGGAGAAGACGGAATTTCACATCTAGTTTTTTAGTATTGCATCCTGCAGGAATTACAGAGCATTTCACTGGTGAGATGTCCCAAACCAAACTCAAAGTTATGTTGGCTATACCTATAGTGTAAGCAGGAATTTATTTTTGCAAAGTGATGTTTACAATTTTATGAAAGGAGTGGAAACCTTTGGGAAATTCAAGGATAATTACTAAACACAAGGGTCTGAATTTAGACAAGGTTAAATATAGGTATAAGCTCAAAAATATGTCTTTGCACCAGCCCAAATTTTCTCTGTATTAAACATTTCTGACTACATCTGTCATACTATTTGAGTCAAAATGTATTTTCAGTATGCCTCTAAGTTAAAGGGTAAAAAGGTTACATTGCTGTCATGCCAATGTGTGCTGCCCCTTCCATTTTTATGAGAACATTTCACCTGGGTTCTTGTCTGTGAACATCTATGTTAGGGAGAAAAGTATGGCTTGGATATGAGTTAGAAGTAAATTTTTATCTCCTACTGATCTGTAATCAAGCATAGTAAATATAAACACTTACTCTGAACCTCCTGTGACATTTGATAAGACTTTGGTTGTGAGTCAATTTTTTTTTCCTGTGAAGCTATTGTTGCACTGCTAGCCAGAAGAATATCTGCAATGAAGTGGATACAAAGTGTACTTCACTCTGAAAAAAACCTCAGGTATTTGATGTGGTTCATTTGGGTTTTAAGTAACATATTGACAGAATAAATTGTATTGTCCTGTCTGACAAGAAATAGGGATTGGAGTACCTCCAGTTAATAACTGGCCTCAGAGAGTCCAGGTAATTTTCTTCTTTGTCTGTTAAAAATTAGGCAGAAACAATGAACTGGGAAATTTCAAGTTCTCACACAAAATGAAATAAGAAAGCCAAAATAAGGTCAGTACTGTTCAGTGTCCAGTAAGGGCAGAGGCTGTCTACTACTTTTGAAGAGGTCTTCAATATTAGAAAGGTAAGTGATGATTTTACAGGGAGTACAAACTGAAAGAAGAAAAAGTCAGGAAAAGAAAGCTTAGAAAGAAGAATCAGGGTTTTTTGCTCCACTGTTCCCTCTATGATACTGTCCAAGAAACAGCAAATTGAACTACACACCTGTGAACTCCTGGGTGAAGCTGAGAAGTATATGAAAATTCTGGCTTTGGACTTTAAATTAGGGTCTGAATTGTCAAGGTATCGAGAATTTTGCAGAACCCAAATAATTTTACTGACCTCTGTTGTACTCAAAATCCTGTGAAAGACTGCTGCCAGAGCTCTGAGTTACTAAATCCTCTTCATCTCAAATATTCTTGTTGCTGTCATCAAAGCCTATTTAAATGCCTCACACCATATTTTTTCCAGTAGTGTTGCACTCGTGCTGAGCTTAATACACTGTAGGGTGCGGGTCCCCACACCATTCTCTCACAAGCTGGCACGTTGGCCCTTTTGGGATCCCCTCATGTTCTCAGCTCTTTCTGCTCAATCACTGCATTCTTTGGCTGTTTCTTGACCTCCCTGCTACCTTCTCCTCTCACTCTCTTTCCTGCTGCATCAGTTCTTCCTCTCCACAAGCCATTCAGACTCAGATAGTCTTTCCACATTTCTCTTCCATGTCCTTTACACATGCCGAAAACAAAATTTAGGAGTTTCACTGACACTTGCAACTTTTTTTTCTCCTCTGCCATTACCAAACCCTGGATCAGCTCTCCTAATCCTTACAAAGGTTATATCCTTTATCCTTTTCCCACAAAGCACTAGTCCTCTCTGACCTCTCACTTTCTACATTATCCTCGATGACAAGCACCTCATCTCATTAACAGCTTTAAGCAAAAAGTCTTTTTACCTTGAGGAAAAAATTCATTATGCCATACCTGGAGAAAAAAAAAAAATGCAGACAACACTATTCGAAATATTTTTCTGCTAGAAAATTGCAAATTTACTTTTCCATTCCTGGCATAGTTCCTTAAATCATTGCCATACTTCCTGTCTGTCTTTCACCTCAATTGAAGGTGCTTCATCTTCAATATGGCCAAAACTGACCTCTTCTGCTTCCCTCTATACTCTTTACTTTACAAAGTAAAAGGCATTTAGTTTGTCACCTGTGCTTCATTACACTGACCAACACGGTTATCATTCCTGTGACCATAGACCTACTCACCTGAAATTTTGTCCCTCCAAGAAAGCAGCCTAATCCATCTTCCCTTTGGTAGCAAAACAAGCAAAACTCTCATCTAAATTTTGTAGTCTCTTGCACTGCTTTCTTTCTGTTTTTTCTTGCTCTTAAGCACCTGTTGTGTCTCTGATACACACAGAAAAGCACCTGTAGTCATGCCTAGTATCCCAAGCACTCAATTGTGCTCGTTCTTCCTTTCCTAATGCCTTCCCACTGCTCTAAGCTTAGGTCCATCAAGCAGCAGCCTTGCCTCCTAGCTGTCACCAGCCTGCACCCTGGTCCTGGTTACTAGCTTGTCTGGACATCACTGTTTGTTTTTAATACAAATTAACACCCACTGGGCACATTTGTAAGGCTTTCTTATTATTCAGCCATTTCTGCAAAAGTCATACCTGCCACAGCAGCACCTGGTGGAAACACCCTGGGTTCAGAGTTGGCACAGAAGATTTTAATACTATTAAGAGAATGGAGAGAGGCTGGAAGGGGTGCAGATGCCCAAAATGAGAGCAGGCACACGTGTCTTTGATTTTATAATTTTTGTTTTCCAGCTATTTTGTGTTGCCTGAATTATTTGACTGCAAGCTGTCTGGGGCAGAGATGCTCTGCCTTAAGTAGCACAACCTCTGTGGGCTCCTAAAGCCAGTGGAACCCTCTGTGTGCCATTGCAGCAACCTGACTGGCTCCAGGGTGGTGTGCATTCTGGAAATTGTGTTTGCATCCCTACTCCTCACCCTCTTTCTCATGCTTAGTGGCACTTCTTTTCTCAAGCAAGAATGAGGTGATTAAATCCATCAGCTGCAAAGTGCTTGTATTTAAAATGTGTATTTCACACATGTTTTGTGGAATTTTCACAGTCAAAATGTTTATATTAATGTAGTGATATATTTTTCCTCAGGAAAACAGGAGGTTCAGAGCTCTTGCAGCTGTAAAGAATGATTGCCTTCCAGTTTGGCTAATGATATAATCCACTGTGGTTGCAAGTCTTGCTTTCCTCTTTAGATGATGTCAACATTTCCATGAGCTACATGTGTTGTATTCATAAGTGGTACTTAGAAGTACGTGTTCTGTAATCTCCTCCTTATGCCTGACACTTTACATGTGTTTATCTACAAGGAGTGCTGACATTAGCTTGCTAATTTTGCCAGTGTACTGTACCAGTGAGGGTGTGAAAGACTGAGAAGGATATTTAAACTGGCAAAGAGAGAATTATTGACATTAGCTACAAGTACTTTGTAAGACTCTGTTTTGGAATGTCATTTGTTAGAAAATCTTTGCTGTTGAAAGTCATCCATCATTGCCAGATGGACCTGCAAGACTTACAGAAAACTCTCTTCCAAAATCCCACTCATTGTCAGTGGCCAAAAGTACTCACTGTGCTGATTTGGGCTGGGGTAGAGTTAATTTTCTACATAGTAGCTAGTATGGGGCTGTGCTTTATATTTGTGCTGGAAACTGTTGATAATAGGGATATTTCACTGTTGTTGAGCAGTGCTCACACAGCACCAAGACCCTCCCTGCTTCCTCATATCACAGCACCAGTGAGGGAGCTGGGGATGCGCAAGGAGTTTGGAGACCACACAGCTGGAGGACCAGGGATATCCCATACTGTGTGACACCATGGTCTGAATAAGAAGCTGGGGAAAGAAGAAGGAAGGGAGGGTGGTGGTGTTTGTCTTCCAAAGTCACAGTTATGCATGATGGAGCTCTGCTGTCTTGGAGATGGCTGAATATTTGTTGCCTGAAAATGGGAAGTGGTGAATTTATTTCTCATTTTGCTTTGCCTGCACACATGGCTTTTGTTTTCGCTGTTCAATTGTCTTGATCTCAACCCACAAGTTTTGTCCACCCTTTCTGCTCTCATCCCACCCATGGCAGTGAGGGAGTGGCTGTGTGGAGCTTAGTTGCCAGCTGGGATTAAACCATGACTGTCCTTTTTGGTGCCCAGTGTGGGACTCAAAGGGACTTTGACAGATTTGATTGGAGTGTGCTAGATTGAATTTATAGATGTTACTGCTGTTTCCTTGGTAAGTGACAGGCTCCTGTGCTTGCCATAGGGTTTGCTTGATATAAATTATATGGAATAAATGCTGGATAATATGCTAGTTCTACCTTAGATATAGTTAATTTTTTTTGCAGTAGCTAGTACTGGGCTGTGTTTTGGATTTGTCCTGGAAACAGTGTTGATAATGCACAGATATTGTTAGTATTGCTGAACAGAGCTTACAAAGAGTCCAAATCTTTTCTGCCTCTCACCCCACCACTGAGTGGGCTGGGGGTGCACAGGGAATTGGGAGGAGACACGGTTGGGACAGCTGACCCCAACTGACCAAAGGGATATTCCATACTACATGGCATCATGCTGATCATATAAAGCTGGCGGAAGAAGCAGGAATGGGGAATATGTTTGGATTTCTGGTATTTTGTCCTCCCAAGTAACTGTTATGTGTGATGGAGTGCTGCTTTCCTGAAGAGGGCTGAGCACCTCCTTGCCCATGCGGGGTAGTGAATTAATTCCTTATTTTGCTTTCCTTGTACACACAGCATTTGCTTACCTATGAAGCTGTTCTCATCCAAACCAATAAGTTTTCTCACTTTCACACTTCTGATTCTCCCACCAATCCCTCCCAGGGAAGAGTGAATGAATGGTTGCATGGTGCTTAATTGTTGCTTGGGGCTAAACCACAACACTTGTCTATTGACATTGGCAAACCAGATATACAGATATTACTCCTTGAGAAGAAGTGAGTGCACAAATGGTAGGATAAGTCATGGTTTTCTTGGCTGCTGAATGGACTTCAGTGCTGAAAAAAATATTCATGTGCCAGAGCTCCACGTACACACTCCCGTGTATCCATGGAACTCAGCTTTTCTTTATTAACTAGACTATATGCATGATATTCACATGGTGAAGATCCTCAGCAAGAGCTCATACTGCCCATATAAGTGTTTTCTTAAAGAATCAAGCATTTACCTCTCAAACTTACATTCATATGGTATTGTTCAATATGTATGGCTGACTACTATAGAAAGCAACAACAACGGGGTACAATGCACTAAATTTATCCCACTTTGAAAATATAATTGGTACTTACAAAAATTGTAAGTACTAGACCCATGCTAGTAGGATTATTCAAAAATGGGAGTTCTAATACATAAGAAAAATAGGTTTGCTATTCCTGACTGGCTTCTATTATCACCATTATCAGAGAAGGTACACCTTTGGCCACAGAAGTGTGCTGGAGGATAAATGCATATATATATACATATAAAAGAGACAAGATTCAAGGTTATGATTGTTTTTCTCTTACAATGAACTTTGTTCTTTTGAGTGGCACTGTTAGAGTAATAAGTGCAAGATCCTATGTCCAGTGGCCAAGTCTCATCTAGCTAATGAAACTGTATATCCTGATAAAATACACATAACTACCCATTTCACAATTCCTCTGTGCGTTAGGCAAAAAATACCATTGATGCATTATGTATGTATAATCTTACCTCTAAGGGCCCGTTGTAAACAAATTATTAGATTAACAAGCACAGTAGATAAAGTATCCTTATAGAGGAATCAATCAATCAATCAATCAGAATCATGACAGGCTTGGGAATTTTCCATATGAAAGGCAGTGCCTGAAGTAAGAGGGTTTTTTTTCTCAGGTTATGCTATGGAATCCTTTTCCATATCACTGTTCTGAATGTTAAATTGTCTACAATGAGAAACTGCAAAAAGAAAGACATAGTGATTTGGACACTTTTTTTTTGGGGAAGAAGGGTTACACAGCTGCGTTTGATTTCAACTGGGTTGAACATGGCATAAACACCATTGTCAAATCACCAGTGACAGTCTTGATAATTTCCACTGTGTCCTTTTCCATGAAGTTTCCATTGGGTGCATTTCAGACTACTGCAGCCTGCTCCTGCCAGCCTGAAAGTTTGTGCAGCCTCCCTTTGCTGAAGGTGTTGTGTCAGAGCATCTGAAGCCAGAACCTCCCCTCAGGAGTCCTATCAAATGTAATTTCTCACAGTCAAAGCTTCCTGGACTCTGCAGGGATTCATCTCATCCTCATCAAGATGACACTGTGTCGACTTTGGGATTGTCACAACATGTGGATGCATGGCAGCCCCCCAAGGAAAACAAAGGAAAAAGATAAGTCCTATACCTACCTTGAGGATGGCACCTTTGCAAATGAAGGCAAGTGAACACTGACCTCAGCTCTCTTTCATAGCCCCTTATCCATCTGGCCAGCAAGGTGGTTGTAGCCGGGCTCTCACTGCCTGATGAAATAATGCTCTGCTTGAGCCTGACACATTAGCACACCAGCAATGGATCTTAATGTCTCATAATTCCAAATGAACAAAGGGCTAAATCTAGTCATTGCCTTTTCTATAAATACTTGCTGAAGTGAAGTTGTCTGGGTTGACAGACTCCATTATCTAAATGTGATAATGTTTCAGAAATGTGCTCCAGTCCTGGCAAGAACTGCATACTCACTGAAATAAAGATAGCAGTGGAAGTGGTGATAGAAGAATGGGAGAACTGATTCCTTAGCAAGATGGGTAAGAAGAAACAGATGAAATGATTGTATAGAGAAATGCAGACAGCTTCAGTCCTGTGCAAGTTAAGAGTATCAAGTAAGAACAAAAGCTCTCAATTCTTGTAGGTGAGTTCATGATCTTTGGTTACTGATGGCAAATGATCTAGCATTTGTTATGGTTCAGAACCACATGCCTGAGACACCTTTAGGTGAGATGGAAGGATTCGTTTTGGCATAATTAATAAAACCTAAGAGTGAAGTGAGCATGAAAGGCTTCTGCTGGCATTGGTGGGTGGATTAAGTCCTTGGCTTTTATCTAATTTAAAATGGAGCTGGTTAGCAGCTCAAAAAAACAGTCTGCTAGAAGATGCTGATTAAGTGTGTAAGTCCTGGAACAGTGCTAGGCTGAGACATATCTGCCAGACAGCATCTGTTTTGATGGTTCATGCTCAGTGTTTAATAGAACACTGAGTCGTCCAAAATGCCTGGAGGTAAAATAAATTGTTGCCAGCAGCTTGATCTCTCGCTGGTTTAGTACATCTTAACAGTGATCTTTTGTCCTCAACTGCAAGGTGATTCCTAAACACGTCTTCCAAGGTTTTGTTTGCAAATGACAATCAGTAATTTATACAATAAGTGTTTACATTATTTGCAACAATAGAGACCACTGGCAAGAGAATTGCCATGTGGAAACTAACTGATTATATCATAAAGGCACAATTTGTTCAATAGGCAAATTAAAGCATCTATGCCCTCTGCAAAATCCCCATGAGTGGATTTATTTGGGTTGGTGGACATCTGGTTAATCCTAGCTGTCTTCACTTGGATGCTGATGTGAATTCCTCACATTGTGAGGAAATTTCTTGTTAGCTGTTAGCTAAAACCAATGAGATTTGACTGAGCTTTCCATACCCATGGAAGGCAGCCAGGATGTTGTTTGGAGAATGCATGCAAAGTGTTCCCTGAGCACTTCTCAGCTGTTGCCTGTTCCTGATGCTCTGGGTACAGGCAAAAGCTCTACACCACAATTCATAGGGAAGTTTGATGCCTTTGTGGATGGAGAAGGCAAATGAGTATTTTCACTTTGATACAGGCTCTTCAAAGCAGCTGCCTACTGCTTGCTTAAAAAAGACAGGTATTTGTGTCTATTCCAGTAGTATGTCACTAGCACTGGAAACACCTGTCTGTCTTTTTTGGGGAGGACAGAATGTGACAGAAGTGTTTAAAGTGAGCAGAACATCTCAATCACTTTGATTTCTCAGTATTCCCTTAACTTTGTCTTTCAGAACAGTGACCCTTATGTAGCCTAGACAGGGCATTATTCCCTATGCATCCATCTCCTTCCTGCTGATGAAGATCATGTGGAACACAGCTGTCTTCATTACTGAGGCTCATGAGGTACTGTTGAGTGGAAGCACGTGGATTTGCATTTCTTTCTCTTCAACATCTAGCAAAAAGTAGTCTTGCACCAGTAACTTTTCCTTTCTTGAGATACTTTACAACTGTGGGATAGTAGAGGTTCTGTGTTTGCTCAAAATCTATGCAAGAGCATTGGAAAAAGAAAAAATAAAGTGAAAACTTTCAATGTGCTGATCTATTTTTAGCATATGACTTTACTTCAGGTATCCAAAGAATGTGGCTGAAGTTCTCTGGAAATGAGTCTGATAAATACGAGGTAAGAACCATTAATTGGGAGAAGAAATTGGAAGTGGTGACTGCTGTTATATTATTCCATTTGGCTGAGTGAAATTTTTATTACTCACATTTGCAAGATGTAAAGACCCCACAAGGCTGAAAATGTGAACTATTTTTCTGTCATTTGGTAAAAAGTCCACAGCAATATTTGCATTAAAATATTACTCATGGTTGGGTTTGGAGTTCCAAAATTTACTGATGCAACAACTCTCTAAGAAATATTGCTAGAGATCTCTGCAAAATATGGAGTTGAGATTGATGGTTGGATGGAATCAATCCAGTTTAATATCTAAACTATCACAAACACTTGGAAAATCTCTGCTGGCTACTTATTGATTAATGTTAGTGAAACATTACTAACTGTGGCATGCTCCAGGCAGGCAGAATGTTGTAAATATACTCTGCATATATTTGATAGCCAGCAGTCCAGGACACACAATTTGCACAGAAATCCTAAAATTCAAATGAAAATATGTGATTTTTTTTGTTCCAATTCTCTTATGACCTTTAAATGAGTACTCTCCAGGCCAAATGAAATAGTCATTAGACTATAAATGATTGGATGTTTAGGATTTGAAAACTCTACACTTTTTAGAGTGTGCTCAGACCTTAGCTGAATTGGATTACTGAGGAAGCAAAAGGCATGTCTCCTTTATTTTTTGGTTCTTTGGGAATACCACTTTCCCCAGAAACCTCATTGCAGTTTACCAAAACTGGGGATAGATGCAGGTAATTCAGCAATTTAAATTAAGAATTATTTGATCTATTCTCTCCTTTTAAGAAATGCAAAGCAGGTAAATGTTGAATTTTTAAGGTACTCCTGGGCATCCCCTGCCAAGACCTGGTTGTCAGAGGTTTACAGTACACACCAAGACCACATCTCATATTCAGAGAAAAAAAAAGGATGGTACTTGAGAAGTGTCACCCATGAATATGAAATGTAATAAGCTGATTTGCAGTGGAGTTCATTTGCACATAAATACAAAAACAATGACAAAAAAACTCTTGACAAATATTTATCATTTTTGTAGTGTAAAATAAACAATTTTATGCACAGCTGAATCTGTTTGTATGAGCAATTACATTTCCTTTTACAGAAATAAATATAAATTATTATTTTTTATTAATTATAAATACATGCACACACACACACACACATATATCTATATATATGAAGAAAAGTCTTTGTAAATATCCATTGTGCTATCTTGGAATTATTGTCCAGGTAGAATATTACAGTAGAACACAAAATCATCTTCTTGTCTGAATTACTGTCACCATGAAAAAAATTGGAAAAAATATTATTTTGTGTCAACCAGTTGCACCCCACTGCACACACAGATGTCTCTTAAAGCCATCAAGATAATATCTGAGCATGTAATCATAGCTGGAACAGTAAGGAATCCTCTTTTTCTGCAACAACCAAACAGCACATTGATCCCACAAAGACATGACCAGCCCTGTCACTCTCAGCCAAAGTTAGAAACTAGATTTCTGCCTTATGGCCTTTGAGATATCTTTTTATTTCCCCTAAATGTGCAGGCAGGAAATTTTGAAGACAACCCTAGCATACTGAGTAACTTGCATAGCTAAGGCTAAAACTGCAAGATTTGCAAGTCACTAGAAATTTTGGGCCAGAAACAAAGTAGGCATAAATTATGTTTAAGAAGTATTTCTAGGTATGTACAACTGTCCATCACCAGTTCTTTCTCCAAATCTTCTTCCTATGATATGGATTACGAATGTTATATATCCTGCTGGATTTACCATACTAAAAAGTTTTAATTGCTTCAATCAATCTGACTATATATATTTAATTCAGCATTTGTTATATAACTCTTAAACATACCAGCTATATACATATAAATATATATCAAATTTTTCATGTACATCTATATACACATATGTATAATTGTGTTTCTAACTAAAACTCTGCTTCAAGGAAAGCAAAGTAGTTTTCTTTTTAAATCTTTGTCTGCAAGATGCTGAATGCTCCAAGCACCCTAAAATATGTAATAGGTGCTCAACACCACACAGGAAGTGCACAGCTCTTGACAGCATCCATTTATTTACTGTTTCATCAGCAACTTTCTGTTACCCCTAATCAACAAAACTACTACATGTTTTGGTTTTGGTTTTGGTTTGACATTTATTTCTAGTTTATGAAATTTGCCATTTTGGTTTTGTTGGCAGAAGAAAAGTAAACACAGCTGGTAAATATAAGTTGCCTTTGCTTTCACCGTGTTTTCTTGCTTATGGTTCTAACTTTACATTAAAGTTTGGTTGTTTAGTTCTGCTTTTAAAAGCAAACCAAACATATTCTACACTGCAAGAAGTCTGTGGGTACCTACATGGAACAAATGCATTTGTTCTCTAAGTGGTCATTTTCCATAAAAGCACATTAAAGTACAATTTATCCAGTTTACAAAAACACTGTAATATTTCTGTGTTTAGCATTATGTTCATGGATGGATGACTATTCTACAACAGAATGTAGTATTTACTGTACTTGCCATTTTCTACACTTCCTGGTCACCAATAACTAAAAAAGATGAACTGTGAACAAGTCTAATAGATCCTGGTCTATTAGTACACTGTAGTTTTATTGTAGAATAAACTGGCTGGAAGAGCATCACTTTGTTGATTTAAGTGAACATTTGCAGCCCAGAATCTGGACCTTGTTTTTTCTGGGCATTTATGAAGCTGGATGTATTATTTGTTACTTCTGTGTAAATATGGTTCTTGTTAAATTGATTCAGGGAAGATTTCCAAAATCTCATCACTAGGAACATTGCTGTCTGGACATAAGGAGAGGGGAAAGGAGCTGCACTGGCTCAGGAAAAAGACAGGGATCAGAGA
>WEIU01007582.1:2866-34690 GCA_013389925.1 Aegithalos caudatus
CTCTATTTAAATGTGCTAAAGTACACCCAGTAAATGCATCCAGCCTCTCCTTTAGATGCTTGCTCCTACTAGGGTTATGAAAGAGGGTCTCTCTGTAGCAGTCTTGGTGTTAGTCTTTTATCCTTGGTAATGTTCCAACAGCTCTGAAAATGGCAATTATTAATTCACTGTGAAAAAAAGCACCACTTCTTTCTTGATATTCTGATTCATTTTATTCCAGTTTCTAACCTGCTGTTTCTGGCAAAAGCCTTTTTGATAAAGTGAAGGCTGAGTACTTTTGAAGCAGACTTTGACAAAATTAGGTGTCATATGTGACAAGTTTCAGTTAGTTTGTTTAAGCTAGGGGGTAGACCACAACGACTCCATTTGGTAGCTCAGGTTTACATTGACAAAAGAGTATTTAGCTGCTTGACTCTTCTCTAGAGACTAATCACCACTGGGAGTTTGGCACCTCATACCTCCACTGAGCAGGCCAAGGCACACACAAGCATTGCACTCATCTGACTGAAATCACAAAACAGGGCTGCTAAGTGCTTAAGAAGTTCCTGACAAATGCAGGCTTATTAACCCAAACTGAGTTTGTTCACCTCATCAGGCTCTCCAAGGCTCTAGAAACTGCAGTTACATCCTGACCATATGGATGGCTTGCACAACTGTAGGATCAGCTGTGAATTTAGGCAACTACCTAAGGAAAAGGTTTTCTTTGTCAAGACTTATTCTAGGTTAAATTTGAAATAGCTAATGTTTTCCTTGCTGGGTAGGTAAGATATCTGGAATTGCCTAGTACTTACCTGAGGCTGAGAATCATGGCTGGATGATTGCTAGAAAGCTGCTGACACACGGTAACTTGTTCCTATATTCAGAATTGCAGTTGTTATCTATTCATTTGGCATTTGACTGAAATAAACATAAACTATTTTCACAAGAACCAGTGGGCTACCTTCAAGTAATAGTCCAATGATGATAAAGAAGATCCATTTCTTAGGCACCAGCTTTGACTCAGGAAATTGAGTGATCTTGCAGTGATCTTAGGCAGTTGTTTTCTCAGATTCTCAGATGTACACATCACTGATTTTGGAGGTATAACTAATTTGCTTTCAAAAATCTGACCAGAATGCCTCTGTGCCCAGTTGCCAACGCTGTTGAACAGGTTGTGAGTAAAATCTTAGGTTACAGTAGTCCTGCAGTACTAATAAGTTGTTGTGTTGCTGAGGGCACTGTGAGTAGACAGATAAGCTAAGACAGATAACCAAGACGGAGTATTGCTTAACTGAGGAGTATTTAATGGGAAAGTTTCTTTGTAATTTAGAAACTCCCAGAGTGAATCCAACTGATAAAAGCAATTCTGAAACACTTCAACTTTCTCTCCTCTGTATCCTTCAAAATTCGAGTGCTTGTGTTATTTGTATCCTACCTCAATTTTTGATAGAGTGAATTCTGAGACTCTACCTTTTTCATGGCTTCCTGATTGTATTAAAATGTGGTGCTGAATTCTGTGTGCCTCTGCTCAGAAAAGCTGCTCCATTGTAGCCTTCTATGCACAGGCTATAATATCCTTATGGTATATCACAGTATTTCTGTTTGCTTGCGGGTAAAGGAGAACTTTTATATTTGTATCCTGAGGTTTACTGATAATCCCAGTGAGGCAAAGAGCATTCCTGTATATAACTTAGATCAAAACCAATTGCATATCAGTCCTTCTGACACCTGTGGGGATTGAGTTATCAGATCAAAGCTCAGAAGAGATTTCATTCTTTGTGGTTGCTTCACTCAGCCAGAAATAATTTGTAGAAAACCTTTAGGCTACCTTAAGTGGAGCACAACCACATTGATTGGGAAGATATGCATGCTTTTGTGAGCATACTTGTGCAGGTTTCAAAGTGCAAGGTATTCAGACCAAGGTTTTCCTGGAAGAATACCAGTGAATTACGTGGGTGTACACATTCCTGTATACCTGGAGAGACATCTATGGGCTGTGAGCATAGTTAAAACAGAAAAACCCTCAATATTATAAAGGAAAAATGAGAGGGAAAGAATGGGAATATAGCATGAAGGTTATTGGTTCTGCATTTAGTGCGTAACCAGGAGGGCACAGGACAGGACAAGGTGTTTCCTTTCTTCTCTACTGACCTTGATCATTGCGGGCTTAAACAGTGAACATTCTGAGAAGTGAAAGGGTTGGTAACAGTGTGTGCAACAGTCTGTCTATTTCAGTAATAGAAGTCCACCATCAGGTGAAGAGATTCCAGGATTTCCTCATTTGTTGAAGTGTTGCAGTACACCCAGAAGAGCTGGCAAGAAAAAGAAAGCAACTAGCAGACACCACTCACTTCATCCAGCCATCTGCCCAATTGCCATGGATTAAAGGGAGATATTATATCAATTTTATTAAATGAGGGAAGTCTTCTGCAAAACTCATCAGTTTTTGAGCTTTAGGGGTTGAGAGGTGAGAGGTTCTTTTTAAAGGATGGGGAATCAATTTGTTACTGTGAAGCTATTTTTTCACTTATGAAAAGTATGATTTATAATGATAACTATATACACAGAGCTTGGAGTGAGTGATTAAAATACTCTGAAATGACATAATTACATTTGCCCCTTTTCCAGTAGAAACATTGTCCAATAAAATAAAGTTATGGTTGTGATATGAAAGCATTGTTTATAAAAAATTCAGAGTCACAACACAGGAAAACTAAAAGAGGAGTCTGAGTAGTAGAAAGTTTAGAAAATTTATATTTTTCACAGGACTTCCTCAAATATGAGAATGTCTAAATTACTACTCCAGCACTTTTGATGTACATGACGTTCACTTTAGAAACTTCTGATTTTCTTAGCAAATGGATATTTAATGTAAACAAAGTATCAGACCATAGGCAATAATGGCTAGAAATAGCATTCTAAATATTTTAATAGTGACATTCCAGAGATGTTTACCTCTGTGAAGATAAGAAGAACATATACAGAAAATGAATGAACAACAATCTGCATTCCATCATTAAAATGAACTTTACAGATGACTTGCTCTTGGACACTGAGACAAATTCTTTTTTTAGAGCACAGTCTGCAGAACCAGAAAATAAAGACAAAACCAGCCTGTTTGCAACCTCTCAGGGACCAAATACCACACAGAAAGTGTTTTGTGTTTTTGTATTTATTTTTAAATGCGTAGTTTAGTTATTAGAACACCAGTTCTTTGTTCTCCTTCTCAAGTATTTTACATCAGCTCTGTGGTCAAAAGTGATACTTAAAAGTTTGTAACTTCATTACACTTACAGAGAATTCATGCCAAAAGCCTTTTGGATGTATATACTGTGTCTCTTTTGTACCAGTGCTGCATCATAAAGGGGAAGCAAGATACTTTTGAAGCATCTGCATTCTCATTCTCAGATGCTACTTTCATCCATCCCATCCATCACTGCAATTTTACACATCTGGGCTGCTGTACACCATAGCAAGCTAACTTCATATCCCTTGGCATTAAGGCCCCTTTTATTACATTTTCTGAGAATAGAGCCTAACACAGCTATAAAATTTTATCAATAACTGTTTCAAAGAGTCCAGACCTTGGGAAAAGACCATCCAGAGGATCTAAGTCTGGTCAATGTTATTTTCCAGTGTCAGGGAAAGTCTAAGTCAACAAAGGCAACGTGTGAATGAGGAAGTGAGGATTGACCAGACTCTCAGAGTTCCAGCCATATTCTAGGTGAGATATAAGACTGAGTCCCCCATCAGTGATCATTAGACAAGCATCTACACTGTGCTGGACAGCAACTGGCATAGATGATGTGGTTTGTCCATGTACAGCACCAACCACCATGCTTGAGTGACCCTGGAGCTGACTTGGTTGTGACTCTGAAGATTTTCCCCGGGGAAATGGAAAATCCACCCAGTGAACATGATCCAAAAAATTGCCCTTACACTGCAAGTAAAGCCCAGCAGCCTCCAGCTATGCCTTTTGGTTGAACCAGGAAGAGGCAGCAGGGAACACCTTGAGACCGTAAAAGGATTCCTGTTCCAAACACCCAGTGTCCACAGGGAATCTGAATTCAGCTTGAGTCTAAGCAATCAGTGTCCAGTGTGTCATGTTAACACTCCCAGATACAAACTTCTTTGCTCTTTGGTTTAACAGCTATAGAATTTCATTTAACCTACAGAATTACAATTTACTGTAATGTAACTGTAACTAAAAACCTACATTTTACCATGCAGAAGAAACCAATTTAGAACAAATCCAGAACAGTGTCTTGTCATCTAGCCAAAAGCAAGGAGACATACAGACAGGGCTTCAGCAATCTTCTGTGTTACAGCTCAGCACAAAGTAGCAAAAAATAAAAAAAGGGTTGACATGAAAATATTGAAAAATTTAGTAGTCTTTTGAGAGTGTCCCGAAGAGTCCGTCCTTCCTTCCTTCCTTCCTTCCTTCCTTCCTTCCTTCCAAAAAATTATTTGTTTTTATCAGCTGACCAATTCAGGAAAGTGTATAAATTCTAACTTTGGCTTGTCAGTGAAAAAAGACTACAATACATAACAATTCCATGTGGAATTCAAAATAGCCCATCCTCTGGGAAACATCTGTCTGCTCCCTTGCTTGGACACACAGTGTGCATACCAGCAGACTGTGCTCCTCTAATTGCCTTTGGATTCATACTTTCACTAAAATAACATAATGATACCTTTGGTATTATTGGGTCACTTTATCCAACTTTGGTAAGTGAAAGAAGGAAGCTTGTTATGTTCCAAAATAAGACAGGAATTCTTTGAACTGCTGGAAATACTGTAAATAAGTGACATTCATAACAAGTGTATATCCAAAATCCATACAAAGACCGGCTGGGAGGCATGTCCAATTGCAATTTCAGGTAAAAATGTTGTCACAGTGCTTCTCTTGTTTAGGTATCTGTATTCTCCCTCTGTTCTGTGAGTCCCTCACAGGTCTGTACCCAACCTTAGGAAATTGCTGGAGGTTCCCAAAGAGAGTTGTCTTTCCAGCTCTTGTGTTTGTACCTTTGACCTTCCTTACTGCTTGCTGTTGCCTTTCTCCATCTGTATTTGTGTGTGTGCGTGTGTGTGCACGTGCACAAACTTCTTACGGAGTCTGGGGGACAACTGGCAGCTGCTGTGGTGTGGAAGTTTCATTTGGAAAGAGCTGCTATGAGTGCACTGAGTGAACAAGTTGCAGCTGGCAGTGGACAAGCATTAGCTAGCCCCAAGTGTTCAACTTTTTTGTGGTTTGCTCTTCCTGAGATGGTAGAAACACAAGCTATGCATTAAGAATTAAACCTCCTCTAACAGACTTTCCCTTTTTACCACGTCTCCACAGACTCAGGAATAGTCCACAAGCACGAACAGATAACCATGGGGATACATCTAGCAAAACTGTAAAAAAAAGTCCTTAAAGCAATGTTGTATCCATTATATAGGGATACCAGTGACAATGTTTATAGAGAAGGCGAATATATTTTAAAAGATCCATTTGCACTGTAAAGAATCCAACATACTAAGAGCACACAAGCCTCACTTCTAACACACAGTAGAAATAACACGTTTAAAATTAAGTACAAGCTGGTAGTAGCTGCTCTGAGTTTAATTTAATTAGGGGAGTACTTTAATTAGTGGACCAATTAATTACAAAAATCTGGATATTTGTGGTCAGAATGAGATAGGTAAGAATTAGGGAATAATACAAGTTGCTACCTCTTGTGAGACTGATACAGAGAAAACTTCCTGCTTGTGGAAATCTGAGAGTTTTATATTGCAATTGGTCTTCATGTACTTAGAATCTCCTTGACAAATTTTCTTCTGATTTAGTCTAAGTACATTTTCCTCCTGATGGAAAATCATGTGTTTTGTTCACTTAGAATGTTTAAATGGGAAGTGCTTTAAGGAAACGATTAAGTACTACATAGAAACTTACGTGACAATATAGGTAACTTGAGACAAAGTTAATAATCTTGGTAGATACACACTTTTAAATTTTAATTTATTTTGCATTATGACATAATATTTGCACATTCTCACACTGGATCCGAATCAGATTTCTGATGCATTTGGGTCTTAGTTATTACTTAAGGTGAATTATTAAACATAGCATTATTAAATTAGATCATAGTAAAGTGAGCCCTAGGACAAGGAAACTTAGTGTTATTTATGTACCTTCTGGCTTAAGTTACTTTTTCTTTTCCAGATTATCATGTGAAAATTTTCTCTGACTCCTTTTTTTTTTTTTTTCCTGTGCATGCTAAAACTTCACTTTTGCTTTTGAAGATTCTCACCGTGGGACCACTTTGTGCTGTAATTTGGCAGAAGTTCTTTCTGAGTAGGAGGTTTGGACTTGTTTTCAGGAAAACTGAGAGATTTCTTTTTTTGCTTTTGTTAAATTTTGGTATTTTTCTAACCTTCTTGATGAGTACATAGGGACTTTCAAGAATAGCTTTTCTCATGGAAATGGAAAAATTTCTGTTCTCTGCCATATATGAGAATGGGAAAGAAGAAAATTATTCTCTTTGAAAACCAAAAAGTGAACAAATGAAGTTATAGAACTGTCTGGAATTCATATCCCTGAAAAGCAGTTGATTTTACTTTTATGACCTTATTCTCAGATACTTCTTATTTTCCTAAACTATGCTCGGTCTTTCCTAGAAAAGAATAACACTTCCTAGTCATTAAAATTTTGCTATATCAGACCTATGAATTAAAAGCTAAATTGGCAATAGTGTACAGAAATTCAGACATAATTTCATTATTATTTTAATGTATATACTAACAAATCTCTCCAAAACAAGGAAGTAAATTTATGAAAATATATAGATGGATATATCTAATTATTGGATACTCTTCTCATTGTTGAATTAGAGGCTAGGGTTTCCATTTTATTCCTTGACAATGTGATGCTAATATGGCCTTAGAGACTTCTTATCTTTCAGTTGGCTCTCTTGAAAAAATGACTGTTGAGAAAGTTAGGAAAATGTTTTCTAAACTGTATTGGAATATTTCTATGTAAGGTATATGAAGGACCAGTCCATGGTACGATTAGGGCATTAAGAGAAAACATCCATTTCAGTTGCACAACAGAATGAAAACGTTACAGTTGGTGATGGGGCCGATAACAGACAACCTTTGCCCATACACAAATTCCTTGTCCAAGTAAGTGCACTCTGCTTAAGCTTCTGAGGCTGGAATCATGTGGAAACTCATTCCTCAAAAGCTCAGCAAACTATAGACTTCTCTAAGTCCTTGTGAAGGGTGATTTTTCTTTTGACAGCTTGATTTGCCTCAGATATGAACAGAGATTATTCTCCTTCACTGCCCAAGACTTGTGAGATGGGATTTCAAATTCAGCTAGACAAGAATTGACTAACTTTCCAGGTATGCCACTTATTTTGGAATTAAGAGCATTACTTTTAACTATCATAATAAATATCATCATCCCCAGAAGAGTAGGGTATATCAAACTTTTCCTTTATTCACTTTCCAGATAACTCCTAGACTACTAACACTACTTTTGTCATTATGTGTTCTCTGTATAGTCCTGGCTCTCAGGTTCTTGATGATTTTAATTAGAATTTGTACATTGTTCAAATTCATATAAATTGAAATGTATTCAAATTACCTTCTAAAAATGCTTAAAAAAACCTGACTTTAATTCTAAAGGAACAGAAAAATACATGAATAGTACTGATTAGAACTGAGTAACTCCACTCCGAGGCGCTGGAGCATCAACACCTTGCCCTACAGTTAAAACACATACCTTAAGCATCCCTAGCTTAAAGTAAACATATTTTCTAATATAATTTGTAGGTTTCCAACAGAACTGTCCCAGATATGCTTTAATTTCAGTGCATTTAAAAAAAACTAATTTAAATCAGGGCATCGGGGTTATTCCAACATTTACTGTAGAACATGTAATGAAATCATTAATAGATAGATATCTGAGGCAGTGACAGAACATTTAATTGACTGTTTATTGAGAAATAGAAGACTGGAGTTTTCTTTCATTTAGACTGTTATAAATTTTCTATATGATACAGAAGAAATTATGACAAGATAACTACAAAGAAAATAAATGGAATAATTTCTAAGAGACTAGCACCTAGTCTCAGCCTCCATTAAACATCAAAATCTTTTACTTAGAAAAAGATTTTGATGTTTAATGGAGGCTGAGATACGGAAGAAAAACTGTAATTCTGTCAATCTTAAAATAGTACAAGCTAACTGAAGTACTACATCTGAAAAACTACATAGTAAATATATCCTTATTAATGCATTAAATTTAGACGTCATCATGTTCAACCCTAAATGCTAAATATGTAAACTTTTATCTATAATGGAGTGGAACATTTTTAAAACATCAAGATGACTGAGTTCTAAAATTACCTTTGTGCATTTATTCTTGGATTCATCCTTTATTTGCTATCTAAAGTATGTGCTATTGACTGCTTTCTAAATATGTTCAGAACTTGTTTCAAAGTCTTTCAGTTTGGTCTTGAAAGCTGTGTTTTGTGTAGCACAGAGCACTGACTGCTGTCTAGACTTCATTTTGGTGTCTCCTCTGTCTGGGCACAGTAAAGCTTTCTATAGACCCATCCTTCTTTTTTGTTTGATTGTAATGAGATGTATTACCTGACTTATGATAATAGAGCTACATTGAAAAATCCTAGTGGTACTTAACTGTTTCCAGTCATATGACATCTTATTGGAAGATGTCCCTAAATTTTTCAAGATGGCTACTTCTAAAGAAAACAATTGTATATATCCACTGAGTTACAAGAGCCCATGTGTTTTACAAAATTATCCTTCAATGTTGGTAGTACGTTTTGCCCAAAATGTATGGCCTGGGATTTTTAAGCAAATACATATTTACTGCCTTTTCTCTTTTCTGGAATTACATCTTCATGTATAGTCATGAAAACAAAGTCCTATTTTGGAGCAATGATTTTCCACACTGCAGACTTACAGGATGTGAGAGAGATTTTTACTTGTGAACTATGATGTATTTCAGGAATGTTGGCTACCAGCACTGAATGTGTTCACCTTGGAGCTAAAGGTTTTCTGCAGAACACATCAATAAAATGATCTTCTACCAGCTGCCCGTTCTAGCACCCAAGTGTGCTGTACATGCATCCTGTTTCACACACACTGGGATAATTTCAAGTATCAAGGTTATTTATTGAAATCATGGCCAACCATATTAAGATATATTTTCAGGTAATTATAAATGGAAACAATATTTATAAAATACCTGCATGACTAAAGGTCATCCTGCTGTACAATATCCATGTTTTCATGAGATCAGTCAACTCCTTTAGTTTAATGAACCATTTGTCAGCAGATTTGTAAAGTGATACTGGTTCTGCAGATCCAAGTAGTCTTCTGCCAAGGAAATAATTTCACTGTTTCAGATTACAAGTGCTAAAATTCTTAACCAAAACGTTATTTGGGAATGCCAGCCTTATCAAAGTTTTTGCATTCTGCTAGAAAGAAATCTACTGTGCACACTTTATTAGCACCACAGTGCAACAGCTCTCTCTGTTCTGTGTTTTGCTGCTGGCCAGCCCCATCTGTGCTCAGTGGCCCAGGATGTGTCTGAAGGACAATGTCGTGGGACTGGGTCAGAGCAACCCCCATTATCAGCACAGGCTGGGAATGAAAGCATTGAGAGCAGCCCTGCCCAGAAGGACCTGGGGGTGCTGCTGGGTGCAAGGCTGGACATGACCCAGCCATGGGCACTCCCAGAGAGCCCAACGTGTCCTGGGCTGCATCCAAAGCAGCGTGGGCAGCAGGGTCGGGGAGGGGATCCTGCACTTCTGCTCTGCTCAGACCCCACCTGGAACCCTGCATCCAGCTCTGGGTGCCAGCACAGCAAGGACAAGGACCTGCTGGAGTGCAGAGGAGGGGCATGAAGATGATCAGAGGGCTGGAGCACCTCTCCTATAAGGAAAGGCTGAGAGACTTGTCACTCGTCTTGAAGAAGAGAAGGCTCTGGGGGCTTTCAGTTTTGAAGGATGCCTATAAGAAAGATGGGGACAGACTTTTTAGCTGGGCCTGTTGGAATAGGAGAAGGAGTAATGGTTTTAAACAAACAAACAGTATATTTGGACAAGATAAAAGGAAGAAATTTTTACCATGAGGGTGTTGAAACAGTGGAACATGTTTCCCAGAGAGGTGGTGGATGCCTCATCCCTGGAATCATTCAAGGTCAGGTTGGATAGGTTGGATAGGTCTCTAAGCAACTTGATTTAAATGAAGGTGTGCTTGTTCACTGCAGGGAAGTTGGACTAGATGGCCTTTAAAGGTCCCATCCAACCCAAACTATTCTGATTTTCTGAATCTATGATTATATGAAATGTTTCTGCTTGGCCAATAACAAATTGAGCTGGAAAAGTTTCTGAATCAGTATTTGATTTTGGACAACTGTTAAAATATTATTTTAGTGAGCCTAGTGTTCTGAAGAAGTATTGCTTGAACTGAAAATTGTTGTTCGTGCTTAAACTTGAAGCAGATTGTGTTCCTGCAATACTGCGCCCTTGAGTTTAGCATCACAAAATAAAAAAAAAAATAAACAGCAACTTTGGACCACTATGCCTCTCTTTGAGATTTTGAGTCATTGGCAGCCTAATTTTGTTTAGGAAAGGAAAAATGTGGTTTCTATTTTTTCTACTGAAATACAGAGTCAAGTAAGGGGAAAGACTGAAAATTTTCCAGTAAGATAGGGTCTAATTAACCATCAGTTCATAACCAAGACATGGAAGCAATGCCAGAGAGTGGTAGCTCTGAAGTGCACACACATTATTTTGAAACATTGTCTTAGGATTCATGGCCGAAAATTCCTCAGTGACAAGCATGATCAGACATCACACGTACAAACATGTTCACCAGGCAGAGTGACACCTCCCTGCTCAGCAGAACCATCAGGACCAGAGGAAGTGAGTCATGACTCAGTTTCCAAGGATCAGTATGAAACAAAAGGGCCAGCAAGTGAGGTTGACAGCTGCAGCTATTAATGTCAAGGGCCCAGAAACAGGATGGCACGTTGCTTGTGTTCTTTCTGCTTCTGATGGCTCACATCTTTGTCTTCTGATGCTTACAGATTATTTGATAGAGCCTAGACACAAACCAAATGTTCCAAAGCAGCTGGAAAAGTGAAGATCTAGATTTCATGTAGCTGATACTTACAATTGCTTGGTAAGGAAAACAAAGTTAGCCAGATACACCTAATCATAGTCACAGAAGAAAAACCCATCCTCTGTCAAAACCACAGCATACCAAAGACTAAACAACCCTCCTGACAGTCTCCTTGCTACACAGTATTGTGTGAAATGTTGGACTTCAGTACCAGACAATCCTGAGCCTTCTGTATTTTGTTACCTGCCAAGTAAGAATGAATGAATGAACGAATTTGAGCTTTTTGTGTCTGAAGGAAGTTGTTCAAAACATTTAGATTTAGTCCTGCTGAAATGTTCATTATTTTTACTTTTTCATTTTAACTTGTAGATTTATAACCTTTTGAATGGAAGAAATTATAAATATGATATGTTTGGTTCTGACTAAATTAATGTTTTACACTGAAAAGAATAGATTTTTTAACTTCTTGAATCTAGTTATTACACTGATTTCCTATAATAAGAGAGCAAATTGATCCAGCTCAGAGTACAGTGGGATATGCTGGCATTCAGTGTTAGCATAAAATGCAATTAGTTGTAGAGACAGCCCAAAGCAGAGCTGGTGAGACAGAATGGAGAGAAGCATGAGAGTGACTGCCAGCCATGTCTTTAAGAATTTTCTATTGAATTGTTGTGATCGGATTTTTTTTTTTCACAGATGACTTTTTTTAACTTTATCTAACATTAGGTGAATATCTTAGAAATGAAGCCTTATGAAAAATGAACCCCAAACCAAAGTAATCAACCACACAAAATAAACCAACCAACCAACCAACAACCATAAAAAACTCCCATGTGGTTTTAAACCCTTATATTTATAAAGAGTATGGAATGGCTGTAACTGATACTGTAAGCTTTCCTTAACTGATACTTTCCTGAGCTTGCCATGTGCTGAAGTTCTCAGTTCATATTCTAATGGACATTTTTTTGTCTATTTAGCTGTGACCTAATGTTCCCATAACTTTTTTAACCTCACTAGTCTTTTTAAACAGAATTCCCAAATAGTTATCTGGAAAATCCACACTCTTCACAGCAATATTAAAAACTCTAAATCCATATGATTTTTCTAGCTTTCTGTTTTGCCTCATCAACCCAGGTAGTTGGTGGACTGTAACCAGCAGATCTAATAATCAGGATTCATTCTATAAATTATGTTTTAGTTAAAACTTTCAAGTGCTTCCATTAGCAATATATCACAGGAAATGTTTTGAATACAAACACCTGGGATTTTTGATTTGGATTTTTTTTTCCAAATTAATGAATCCATTCATTTGTAATTCACTTTGAAGGTCTTCATATTTCCTTTGGTTACGATGGCCCAGTAACAACCTATAATAATGGCTTTAATTATAGACATAAAAGCTAGAATCTTATTACCATCCTAGCATTGATAATTGGGTGGGAGCAGCCCCAGAGTTCCAGCCAGTGCAGGTAAGGTGTGCTGATGTGCTCCAGACAATGACAACCCTTGCTTTAACAGAATATGGTAAAAAGAGGAATGAAAAGTCTAAAGAATTAGACAATTCTGTAAGTGTCCTATAAAGAAAGAACACCCTGGTTTTTGGACAACTAGTGGCCAAGCTTTCCTTGCTCAGCAAGCTTGGAAAAGAAGCCCAGTTCAGGGAAATAAGTTAGGATTTTTCCAAACCCTTTCCTTTCCCAGGACTTCTTAGGCACTCTGATATCTTTGCCACCCAAGTTTGCCATAAGGTTTTCTCATTGCCCAGTGTTTAATAACAGATCAAATGAGTAGAAAACCTGTGACTGCTCAGTTTGGAGAGGAGACAGATGAGAGAATCATCTGGAAAAATTTCAAATTATGAAAATAATGAAGATGTGACAGACCTGGTCACTTATATGTACAAAGCAGAGGCCTCTTGAAGGATCAGTAGGAGAGTGGTTTCAAGTAAGCAAAAAGAGTAAAAAATACTTTACACAATTGGCACTAAACTACTGGCCACTGACAGCACAGGCTGTTGTGTGGATACAGAGAGCATTAGCTGGTTCTGTAAATGGCCAGTGCATATGTGGAATATGGGCTGGAGTGACAGAAGGTTGATCCTGGCTTCATCTGCTCTAGTTGTTGGGAGATTGTGAGGGAAATGCACCCCACAATATGGCCTGGTCCCAAACCTTCTATACACACTCACTCCTTGAGCCATGGCTGGGGGCAGACTTCTGTGCGTTCTCCAACAGGGCACTTCTTATAGGCTGATGTTTTGTCTCCTTAATTCTGTCTCACTATAGTTTAAAAACTTGAGGTCCATCCTCTGGATTTAGACTCATCAGTGAAGTCAAAAAGAGTGTACACACTGTAGCATTGGCATCATATAGAATAGTGGAATGGTCAGGGTTGGCAGGCATCTTAAAGATCATCTGGTTTCAACTCTTCTGCCATGGGTAGGGACACCTTCCACTAGGGCAGTTGTAGGTTATTATTATGTGATCAGATGTCCCCACTGAAACACTCTTTTGTGACCAGCTTTCACTGTTCTCAATTCTTCCCTAACTTCATACAATGACTGCTAAAAGTGAACTTACAACCTGTGTTCTGGGTGGGTACTTCAAATATAACTCTATTCACATATCCATAATCATGTAAAACAAATATTTATGACATACAGGTAACAGGTGCAGGAAAGAAAAAACAAGAGATATTAAAGGAAGACTTGTGAACTGCATCAAAAAAAGAGGAAAAATGAACTCTGTTCATGAAGAGCAGGGTCAAGAAAAATAAGGAGGATGATGAAGAAGGCAGCTTCTACCTGAAGCTGTGGGAGACCTTTTATTCCTAAGTGTCTAAGTGTCTCTTCTCTACACATTCTGGCTGTTCATAGTGGAAGCTTTAATCTTTTCTGTCTTTTAACCTAGAATCTGTGGGAGGTAAGATGAGAAAGGGGTCATCATGTATGGGCTAAACAGTCCTGAGATAGGAACAGGACCTATTGGATAATCCTTGTTCTCATTATGACAAGTGGTAAGTTAATAAAGTACACTTTCTTATAATTACTTTTCATTGAACTATGCTAGAGCATAATGAAAACTGAAGAAGCAGCTATTGCCTCCTTAAAGGTGATAAAATGTTGTTTATATGGGTTTCAGATAAGAATAATAACTCCATTTAATAATTTCATACAGAGTACAGTTTGTGCAGCACCCTTTTTTGGGGGAAAAGAATCCCATCACAAACGAACACCAAGAAACCCAAAGAAACTGGAAAAAATAGTCTTTAAAGGTGTGGTATTTAATATGGACATAGCTTTTATCTTATTTAAAACCATTTTGTTAACTTGCATTGATTAGACAGGAAAATTTGATCGGTTTGTTTTCTTAATTTACTCAGATGGGTAAGTGAATGAATGAACTAATAACATGGCTGCTTGCTTTCTCAAACTGCCTTCTGTAATGGGCCAAAGTGGGCTTACTTTTGGCTGAGGGAAAATATTTGCACAAAGAATTAGTGGTCAGGCACTGCATGCAATACCAGGAGTCAGCCATCTGGATTTTGTATCAGGTGCCCAAAGAAAGAAGAGAAAAATTCTTTGTCCTACATAAATCTCCGGTGCAAGTTTCATCCAGATCCTCAGCCGGATGTTGCTTTGGATGCCACAGAAAGCTTACCTTCAGTTGTTTGTTAGTGTTGCCTGCTTCTGGATTTGCAATGATCCTGACATTCTGTTCTTATGGTTAGGGTGTTTGTTTTCTCTTCATTTGTCAAAGTAATAATGTCAGAAAATACTAACCTTCAGTGACCTACAGACATCTTTAAATCTTTCTTGTCAAGCCATACACAATCTCAGAGAACAAAGAACCCTCTCTTCAGTCCCATGCCTCTGCCAAAATATTTCTATGTTTTCTGGGAGGGACTGGCAAGATATTCAAGGAGAAACTGCCAGAAAAGACAAGCTGTCACTAAACACACGTCTCAATGATTCAATCAGGAGGGAGGATTTCTTTTGTGTCAGGTAGAATTGCTGCTTTCAAATCAAAAGTTTTAATATCATCAGGAGCTATTGTCCAAGAAGTATCCACTGAGAGATTAAGCAATGTATGGGGACAGTGCACTAAATCAATCCTTCTGTTCTCTCTGGCCATCACTGCACTAATGCTCACATGGCAAAATAAAGTTCAAGCACTATAACAGAGATTCATCCAGAGATGACAACACAAAAGTATTTTTTTCTAATAATATTACCAGAAATAGATGAGTTGTTATTTTTATATTTTCAATGCCTCCAAAATTATGCTAAAACCATATGACTTGCTGACATGAACCTTAAGACTAATTGCTGTCTTTTTCCAAATGCAGTTTATTGAAATTACCAGTATAACTAGGGAGCAGATAGAGTATCTGTTCCTTGAGCAGATGTGCACACATTTTAAAAATTATTAATTTGTTTCTCTTTTCAGTGATAGATTGTGACATAAAGCAGATAAGCAGTGATTAGGAGCCAAATTTTGTGTAAGACTTTGCATTGCTTAAGTATAGAACAGGCAGCGCTATAGAGTTTGCACGTCTGTCTGCAAATCTAATTTCACACCTTAAGATCAAGATGTACCTCAAGATTTTATGTGTACCGATATATGTTTACATATTTATTATTATTGTTTTGATTTCCAAGCTGACAATCTCCCTGGAATGTTAATTGATGACATTCTTGCTACTGTAACTGTCAGATGATCTAAAATTTTAGTGGATTTTGCACTGTTCTCATGTGCCACAAAAGAGAAGAGATATATGACTGTGCTTTCTAAGCCCTGCAGTAAAAAATCAGAACTTAGAATAAAGTAAACATAAAGTTAATAGTTTGTGTTCTTGTGTACAGCTTCAAATATGCCTGCTTTTCTGGAGCAGGTAAATAGCTGTAAAAGGGAAATGCATCATTTTTCAAGGACCCATGTTAAAGTTGGTTTTTTTTTTTAATGTATTGCATAAAAATAGTAATTTTCATATTATACATCTAAAATTTCTTTAGCATAGTGCGAGTGTATAATGTCTCCCTTGAAAAGACCATCAGTCTGAATAGCTATTAGAAATATCTTTCCTGAATTATTTACACAACTGAAAAATTAGTTTTCTTTTGTTTAGATGGGTATCTGCATTTTCAGTGTTTACACACGTAATTCAGGGCTGGCACAATTGAGTTTTCCACAACTAATTACTTCACGGCACAGTAAGAAACATGGTTTATTTCATGAATGTACTCTGTAAATGAATCCTAAAATGGAAAGTGCAATTGGTCTTTAGAGAGGCATCATATGCTGCCATTGAAGTAAGACAAAATGGTTTTCATGCCAGCTTTGTACTGTGAGCTTATTACATCTCAGTTAAATGATGTTTCTTCACCATTCTGTTTCCATCTATGAATTGCAGGGCAATCCAGTTTTTACATATGAAGAGCAGAATTACATTAATTTAATAATCCAATTCTATACATATGAAATATCATTTGATCCTTTTTGCAATGGTGCTTCCAATAGTTCTCAGCAGCAGGAACCCAGTGAAAGATAAGAAATAGCAAGTTTCTTCTACAGCTTGAGACACACATTGCTTTATACAATGATTTCTCAGAAAGATCAAACACGTCAGATGTTGAAATAATATACACTGAAATATTTCTTTTTTGAGAACACTTAAAATATTAGGCTGCAGAAATAATTTACATTTCCTGTGATCTAATTTGCAGTGTATATAGTAATGCTGGAAGCTCACTTTGAGCTGAACACCCAGGAGCAAAACTTTATAGCAGTATGTTTTCAGGTCAACCAAGGATGAAAGAAAAGGAAAGCATGCTCCTAGAAATAATGTTCAATACTGGGCACGTCCCATCTTGTAGCTTTCTTCCCTCAGCCTAACTTAGAAGCAGTTGAGGCAACTGAGACAGCAGAGGATTGCCTGTTTTGTTCCTTATAATTACTGCAGTGTGGTTTGCTACTCTGTGACAGGAATATACTCTTCTTTCCAACTTTCTCCTGAGCTCAGACATTTTGTGGAAGGATGATTTCTTTGCCATGAGCACTGAGCTGTGAAAACATGACAACACATGACACATTGATTTTGGAAATGACTGTCTATGATAATCACATATCTTGTTCTACATGCATTATCTTGTTCTGTAGTCATGCTAGTGAAGGAGACAATGTCAGTCACTGTAGGTGCTGTGATGCTTTAGAGTTACTGATGCCTAACTACATAAATTTTCTCAGGTATGCTTTTCCCTGAACCCTGTCACTATGTGCCTCATGTAGACATTGACTTTATGGTTGTTTGATAACAACCACGACTGAAAATCATAGGCAAAGAAACACACATTTAGTGGGTGAGAATATCTGGAATTTTTTCACCATGACATGGCTATTTTAGAAAAACTGCAGCATGAGTAGTAGTGTTTGTTTTCTATTTGTTTCTGGCTAACATTCACTTGAATGCTCACAAGGAACAAATTCCTTGTTCTGGGAAGACACTAATACATCCTTCTCCTTCCAAATCCCCCAAATCCAATATACTCCTGAAGAAATAGAAAAAAAAAAAAAAATTAAAGCCACAGAGATGAGAATTTCATGCTGCTGAAAATTAAACAGTCTAAAATATTAGCAAAAAATGTTCCCAGTATCTCCAAATACTTACAAGGAAATATTTGTCCAGGAGAACTCAGAGGATGTCCTTTTTTCCTCTCATGTCCCCTCTAAGTTAGATGCAGACAACATGGAGAAGGAAATGCATGTTGTAGAAGCTGAAGCAAGCAGAGGTTGGAAAAGTTTTAGCAAATCTATGCCTGTGTAGTAGCTGGCCAAGAAGTCTGGACCTATGAATTACTGGATGAAATGTAAGAATAGAAGGATGTTGGTCCTGGAACCTAGAATTGACTGGGCAAACACACCTGGGGTGATGGTGAGGTCAGTGAAAGGAAGAATTTCAGTGGAAGGAAGTTGAAGAAAAAGAGAAAACAAATGAAAGTCAGATTTGAGTGGCAGTGGAAGATGTGTCATTCTGCATCCTGTGTTTTGACACCTGCTCCTGGCTGTCTCAGGCTCCCCATCTTACAGATGTTGGAGTAAAGATGGGGATCTAACTTAGATTTTCTCTCCTAAGCCACATGCCTAATTTATAACCATTTAGTGTCAGCAGGAATATCTAAGTCTTATCTGAACCTTAGTGCTTGCATATAAATATTACTCAGCAACCCTTTGGCAGCAGCAGGGATAGAAACCCATTCTCCAGGGAAATGTGTAACTCCCTTAGTCAAAGGACCTTATTTTTAACTTCAACACTTCTGGCTCCTTTCCCAGTGTTTCTTCTTCTTGATGACAAATTATGCAGAGGGCTCTGCATATGAGGTGTTTCACTTGTGACACTTTAATTCACTTCCTTCCTCCATCCCCTGCAAAAAGAAAGCAGGATTCTTCTGCAGGTAAAAGGTATTTTACCTTTTGGGGTAATTTACTTTTTTACCTTAAAAGGTAATTTTTACCTTTTAGGTATTTACTATTTTGGAGGGAGGAAATTATGTGATCTTCTAAGCCAAGTTTGAATCCTAATAAATGGGATCAAATTAAAATTTTACAGTCAGATTTTGAATTCTAACTTAATTTTTTAAAATACAGGTTTACAAATTGAATTAAATGATCTTAATATATGTTATGTGTGCAAAAAGGCTAAGATTTGGTGAGAAGCCCTAAAATGCTGATACAAACTTTATTGCATACTTCATATTGAATATGATCTATTTATGTATAGAATTGCAACTGTGATGTAAGAATGAGCAAAAGAACCTTCACAGCCGAGCAACTACTTCAATTATATGAAAATACCAGTGACCCAAAATTTCCTTCAGTGTTTCACTACAGAGGATTACAACCTTCATTCTATGAACCACTCCTTCCCTGGTGAGGCTTATCTAGTGTTGGTAGTGAAAAATAGCAAAATGCTAAATACAAAAAGATACCACTGTACCTACAAATGTGCAGTTTAGATCTCTATGCAAAAGGTAACTATTAAAAAAAATGTTTGTTGGGAACTCTGTAGTTTTAATTCTGTGTTTGTTTATTTTTTAATATGACATGCCTTTGATGCTATCTATATTCCTTTAAAATATTTTTATCACACAGAATTTTTTCTTTATAATGTTATATTTTCCATTAAAATTTGTTAAAAAAAACCACTTTGCTTATCATCTAGTTTGTAGTGCAACTTGGGAAATACAAAAAAGATACTGTACTGTTTTCACACATGTCCCCTTCTCATTTTTCTGCAGTATACTGAAAATCAGTGTCAGAGTCTGTGTCTTGGCTTATGTTCAGGAAAACAACATTAATAGGTTCTCGTATGGAAAGATGAAATATATCTGTGACATAAATGAAGCAGTAGTGAGGCAAACTCCTGAATTCTTAAAGAGAAAGGAAATCAAAGAGACTTGTTCTGAGACTGTAAGACATTCTCTAATTATATTGGTGCTTGAATTATCTGAACATATCACAGGGAGTTGCAAATATCCTCATTATTTTTGTCATTTTGAGTGTTCTACATACCAGAGAATGATCACCCATGTTCCACCATGCAGACTATATTAACAACTTCTTAAATGCATCTTCTATTTGCAAAGGTTCTAAATGCACAGTGTGTTCTTAAGAGTTCAATTAAAGAGCTTGCCTGTAAATCAAGAACAAAACCAACACAAAGAGCACAACTCAGCTTCTGTGAAGGTATGCTGTTGCCAGCAATAAATGTGGAAAAAGCCATTAAAATGGTTATGGAGCCAAATAAAGGCTCAGGGTTATTGGGCTGTTTGCACTGGCTGTACATATAGTTTCAACAAAATCAATGCCTAAATCAAACATGCTACAATTAGGCTTCAAAGAGTGTTTGATTACAAAGTAGGTGAAAAACTGTAAATTTCAGTGTACTGCTATAAATTTGCATTTTCAATTTCTTTGCTTGGAAAATTGAAGTTTATATTCTGGTTGAATTATGGCTAAATTATTTTCAGTCTTAAAACCAGGTTTTAATTCCACATCCACATTTACATTTAAAGATTATTTTCTGTAAACATTTGTTCAAATACTCTTACACTGCTTTTCTCTTTGTCAATAAAACATTTATCTAAAATATTGTGCAAAAATGGTCATGCCTGATGAAGGGGAACCTACTGACCAAGCCTTCTTGTTCCAGCTACTGGAGGCATTTTTCTCTCAGGCTCTCATCTTGCTGAGGGACTTCAACCATCTAGACATCTGCTGGGAAAGAAGAACAGTGAGGTTTAGGCAATTCAGGAGGCTCCTAGAATGGATAACTTCTCGAGTAAGGTAATAGATAGCCCTACCAGAGGGGGTGCAATCCGTTAATCATAAATGAGAGAGCAAATTGGGGATGTCAAGATTGGAGGCAGCCAGGGCTGCAGTTATCTCATGCCAGTGGAGTTCACATCCTGAGGAATATGGGTCAGGTAAAGAGGAAGATTAGGACCCTGAACTTTAGGAAAAGAGACTTCCAGCTCCTCAAGGAGATAATCAATAGCATCCCTTGGCAAACTGCTCTCAGTGACAAGGGGGTGCAACAGAGCTGGCAGATTTTTAGTCTTCCATAGATTGCAAGAGCCAACAACCACCAGGAGCAAGAGATCAGACGAGGAAGGCAACAAACCAGCATAGCCAAGTAGGGATCTGATGGTCAGACAAAAGTGCAAGTGCACAGGCAGTGGAAACTAGGACAGGTAACCCCAGAAGAGGAAAAAGATGAAGTTTGGTTGTGAAGGGATGGGGTGAGAAAGGAAAAGGTGAGGCTCAACCTGAACCTTGCAAGGGATGTAACAAATAACAGGAAGGACTTGTGTTAACCAGAAAAGGAAGGTCAAAGAAGGTTTACCCACCTGATAAACAATGCTGGAAAGCTGGTAGCAAAAGATGAGGAGAAGCTGAGGTACTCAAATTTTTTGCCTCAGTCTTCAATGACAACCTCACTTCCCAAACTTCCTGAGTGGGCAGACAACCCAGTTTAATGAGAGGTATCCCTGCCTACAGCAGGAGGGTTGGAACTGGATGATCTTTGAGGTCCCTTCTAACCCAACCCCATATAAAAACCCACTTGATAATTCTATGAGTAAGGATATATATGAAATAAGGAAACGAGGCAATATAAGAGGGATTCGGTTGCTTAAATGAAGGTGTCCAGTGTCACTCAGGATGTGTTTTACCACTCAAGAAAACTACACGAGTCTGACATGGTACTTAATGTGGCTATAGCATCCCTATGCAGCAGCAACAGAAAGTGAACAATGGCTAAAATGACAGTGTTTGGGTAAGCAAATCTCACGCTGTCAGTCCTATTGATGTGTATCCCCTAGTGCTGGCACCTTAACTCTTGTCAAGTTTTCACACTAACCAAGAACTGAGGAACTGACAGACGGTGCTAACACAGCTTTAGCTGTTAGGTTAGCTCAAGACAATCCTCAGAGCAGAAGGGGAGAAATAGAAAAGGTGCTAGCTTTAAATTCTAGACAATATAAACAATCATCTGGAATGGCTGACAGAAGGAGGTGATCCCCTGTTTTCAATACTGGATGAGGGATGGTACTTAATGACTTGTGAAATCCAGTAAGTATAATATGACCAAAAGCACAGATTAGGGATGCTCTTTGTGTAGGAGAATTCAAAAGTCTCAATGAGGAAAAAACCTGCATTTACAAAGGGAAGAAAAAAGGATACTTTCATGCTCCAGATAGAAAATTGAACCTGAATTAGAAGTTGCACAATTTTTTTTTTCTTTTTAAGGTATTTTGGGGGATTTTTAAGATGCTGACTGGACTTACGGTCCTAACTGAGATCTGAATAAAAGATGCTGCATACAACTCTAGCAGCATTCCCCTCTGGAAATGAAAGGGTGGGGAAGTATGCCAAATGCTGCTTAGCAAATCCCTTAGCAATGCACTCAGTGACAAACTCCTAAAGAAGAAATTCATTGACATTTGCAGTCCCTTCCTTTTGCAATAATTTTATTTGACAGTTATAGATAGCTTCAGGAGGGTTTTATGTGGCAGCCATGCCTCAAATGTAATCCTTCATCTCTATGCTATTCTGCAAGACCATTTGTAGCTTCAGTTGCACACTCAGCTCATGTTTCTCCAGACATAACAAGGAGGTTAAACAAAAAAACAAACAAAAAAACAGGTTATTTGAGACAAACCACAGTTGGTTTACCTTAAAAGGTTTTCTCTTCTCCAGAAGATAGCACATCTAAGATAGAATGACATGGGTGCTGAGTCAACCTGATGGTTTTCCAGTTCAGCACAGGCTCTTACTCATGCTGTAACACTGCTGCTGTGTAGAGTGGTCTTTTGGATACCTCAAGAATTTAAGACACTTTCCTCATGCATTTTGCAGATCCTATTTGTAACAGAGGACTCTCTGGATTCAAAAAGCTACACACATTAGCTTTTTGGCTTCAGACAGAACCTCACTATTGCATTCTTTTGCACTGAATAGAGGCTTTTACAGTGTAAATGTGTCTTTATCTAATTCATAGGGTTACTTCCAGCCAGCCAACAAAACTGCAGGTAACAGTGTAGTTGTTAAGCAGCTATTTAATTTCATCTTGAACAGGTTGGGGTTTTCTCTATATTACTTTTATCTCCCACCAGAGTAAGATGAAAGAAATCTGGAGGCATGGGGTGTTGTGCTGGTTTGAAAGACAGGGATCCTCTAGGAAAAGTGAGACACCCCCTAGGAAATGGAGAATTCAGATTCCCTCCTTCCAAATTATTATAATTTAGAAAATTAAATGGGCTTTCAGGCAGAGGTATGAGGATAGGAATAACAGTTCTTTACTAATATATATAAATAACAAGGCAAACAAACAAGAACCACTACAGCATTAATGATAAATACAACTAGGAGAAAAAAAAACAAACAACAAAACAAACAAACAAACAAACAACAAAAACTCGAGGGGCTTTGTTTTCACAATGTTTGGGGCAGTCTGATCTCTCTCAAGAGCAAGCTGTAACAGTGGAAAAAAGAGTCCCGGGCTGGTGGCTGAGATCAGCAGCTCTGCTGGTGGTAGCAGGAACGGTGGGGATGTCCTGGCAGGACAGGGCAGTGCGAGGCTACGACAGAGCCAAGGAGAGCAGTGCTGGAGAGAACGGCGGTGAGACAGGGCTGGAGGAGGCAGCTCAGAGTTCTGCCTGTCCTCTCCAACGCCAGGAGAGCCAACTGCTTCCACACCCCATCTTTTCCCTGCCCTAAGCACCCATAAGCACCAGCAATTAGTTCCCTGGCAACCCACTGGGAAAAAATTCCACAAGCAAAAAAACCCCAATAAACCAAATCCAACCCCCCAACATTATCCATCCTGAAAACAAGTCCAACCCCCAACAGGTGTGTACAGACTCAATTAGGTCTCTTCTTTCATGTGAATCCCTACATCACTGAAGTTGTTGCATTAGATCTTCCCATAACATCTTTGTTGCTTATTCTGGCCTGATGCTTTTGTTGTTAATTGATTATACACCTTTCATTCAGAAAGACTGCAATGCACTATTTTATTTCTGTAAAAACTCTCAGTTTAAGCACCCAATTGAATGCAGCCTTTTCCTGAATGCTGAGGTTATTCTAAGGCCCTGGATTACCTATTCCATTTGCTCCATTACTCCTTCCTCTGATTCCAACCACATGGACACCTCACTTCTGAAAGCTCTGCCTTTCACCGGATCCCCGGTGAAGAGTTAATTCAGATTATGAAGGGACATAAAACTCATCCAGCAAAAGAATTTATTTATTTTTTTTGTTTTTTAAGCTGAACTGACTCAACAAGAAGTCAGAGCCAGCACAAAGAATAGGACAGGACACTGCACCTACAAACAGGTCCTAACCTGATGAAGGGAGATGAAGAAGCTGAACCACCCTTCTGGTGGTGTTTTGATTGCACAAATGTTTTAGATGAGCTCAGCTGTCTAAAAGCAGACAGAGGTTGATTAATGGCAATTGTCTGAGCTGGACTTGTCTTGGACAAAAGTTCAGAGTCATATGCCCTTTAATGCAAACAACCACATGTGCAGCTTCTGCCTGTTCTTAAAAGTAAGGCAGGTTCACCAATGCTGCTTCTTGTTTAACAGGCCAGTTTAAGACCTTGGCTTAAGTGAGAAGCTATCAAAATCAGCCCCTCCTGCATCAGTGTATTAAAAAAAAATCTTGCTGTTATTGACAAATCTATCAATATGATGTACTAAGAAAGCAACTTAAAGTGATATAGCTGTAAGTAGTATATTATACTGGTTGCATTTTTTGGGACTCCATTGAAATGGAAAGATTTGTGAGAATGTTACCTGGACAGGGTAGTGAATCACTCCAATAGTGAACTCTGCCCCATTTGTTGCCTCATTCCTACTGTGCAGAGAGCAATGTAAACAGAGAGAAAGGAACCATTAAAAGGAGTGTATTTCTGTAGGCTTGTGGTTTGGCTACTCATCCAAGAGGGTGCCCCAGGGATCTGGTTCCTTCTTTCTGGTCTGCTGAAGCAGATGGATACTGAAGATGAGCTGCAGATAGAAGTCTCAGGCACAGAGGGTTGCACACCAAAGTCACCAACCTTATCTCTGGCCTGGCTGGATTGCAAATTCTTCATTCTTGGCTGCCTACAAGCCCAAGTTCATTAGGATATTTTAGAGAGTCCTCACATTCCCTGGCCCAACCCAGCTCAGCCTACTGTCTGAGGATGAGCACACTATCCAAGTAGAATAGGCTTGGGTGTCCTTGAGCAGAAGATTCCAGTGTTTTCCACCTGGGTTGTTGCAAGGCAGTGAACAGTACTTGGGACAAAGTGAATTCAGTGCAAATTGCTTCTGACAAAGTTTGATGAACAATCTACTTTATCCTGGTATCCCTGTAGTCTCATCATCTGATTGTGATTCCCTAGCTGTCGCCTTTACCTGGACCAAAATTTTTGTGACAGTAATCACAACAGGGCAGTGCCTAAAATAGGTTCAAAAGAGACACCTCTTTATGATTGGTCCCATCTCTCTACATGCTGTGTATATGATGCTTAGCAGTGGGATAAGAAAAGTGGGCAATCTCAGGATGGGGGGGATTAGTGTGGCACAACCTCCTCATGGGTAGGAAGAAACAGAAAGTGATAGGCCAAGACAGCAAGGAGCCCCCAGCTTCTCTAGGAGGGCTATTGACTCACACAGGGGCCCATGAGCAGTGGGTGTGAGACAGCACAGAGTGAGTGCTTCACTGAGTGCTGCTGGACCAGATCTGAGCAGGCAACCAGCCATGTACATACAGGCAAGGCAGCTACTGTCAGCTGAGTCAAAGGCCCTTCTTTCTTCCTGAAACATGGGGTATTTTTTGTCTCTGGGTGTTCAATATAGCAGCATCCCATCTACCTCACCTTTTTACAGTTAGTACAGCTACACAGTGATGTACCCACAACCTACAAAGCACTGTGATTACAAATCTTCTTATGGGAGATAAAGAGATAGAAATTCAGCACAATACACACTATCTATCTCTAGGGGAGAAAATTTAGGAATCAGAGGCATGATAAAAATCACTGCAACATAAGAAGTTAGCACCTGTCATGTTTGGGTCTGTAGCTGCTGGTATCTGTCTCTGTGAATGCTGCTAGCCAACTCCTCACATCTCAGACCCTATGTAAGAAAGGCTCAAACTGTGGTACCTCATTCTACAGCCAAAGCTGTCTGAGCTTCTGAACAGGGATAATTGTTTTGCCTTAACTCACAGATGGCAACTGGATAATCTACAGTCAAAGCCCTGACCAAGGAACTCTTGTAGCACTCTGCAGGACCTACCCTTTTGATAAATCTCTAGGCTTTGAAAGACTGTGTGTTCATAACACTTTGTGACAAGCTTGTCTTAGAAATTGAGGACCATTTTTCTTCTGAACATAAATAAGAATATAGTGCAATTCAGTGAACTTCATTGAAGTACTTCTGGATTTACTTTAGTATAGCTGTCAGCAGAATTAGGCTCTATATGTGTTGGCATATGCTCTATAGGACATTGTAAGGAAAGAAAACCTAACAAAGTTAACCTTCTTAAGCCATGTTTCAGCTTGCTGGTGGATCTGAGCTTTAAACACTACACTCTACTCTAATGCCAGAAATTTTACCTGCTTTCAGATCTCTCCATTTTAAACTCTTTGCCAAGGCTTAGAAAACTGTAGGTGTAAAATACAGTTAAGGAGTTTTACACTCTGAGGCTTGCCAAAATCCATGTCTCCTCTGCATTAATGACTTATATTGTAGCACGTCTGGAAAACGATGACTTCAATTAGCAAAAAACTAGAAAACACTTCAAAACATTGCTAATTGCAGTACATTAGTAGTGCTTCTTAGAATTATAAGTTTGAAAAAGTTTTCATTTACTCTTATCAGAGAAAAAAGTTACTGTAATATGATGTTGAAATTCCCTCCGGTTAATCAGAGAACAGGTATATGCATATGAAAGAGTTCATATGATGGAGCTGTGCACACAAATATCTTATGTAGATTTAGCCTTTTATGAGTTAAAGGCTTGTCCTGTTTGTCACCTGAAAACTAACCATATATTAGCCTTTACTCATAGGAGCAGAGCCACAGAAATGAATTATACTCCTTTTGTCAACCCTCATTACCTCACATCTGGAACAGCACATACCATTATGGGCCTCCAGTGCAAGAAGGACATAAATGGCAGCAAGCTCAACAGAGAGCCACCAAGGCTGAGGGAGCTGGGCTGGTTCAACCTGCAGAGCTGTTGCAGCAACCCTCTTGTTAGAAGGTAGAAATGAGCCAAGACACAGATTCCTTGTTTATCACAGCATTAAAAGGGTCCTGGTTTACTCCCCTTTCCAGCTCAGCCATCCTGACTCCAACTATTCACTGACCCTGGCTACAGCAACCTCCTACTGTAAGTTTCCCTTGCAGTCTCTGAGTGCTGGTTATTTCCTGCTAAACTGTGACTGCATGAATTACCTTGCAGACTCTGAATGCAGGCTTTTACCCAGCTAGACTGTGACTGCAGATGACCCAGACCCAGACCCAGACCCAGACCCAGACCCAGACCCAGACCCAGACCCAGACCCAGACCCAGACCCAGACCCACCTCAGAGCATTGATTGTGTCTGGAGTTCTTCTTCATAGTTCTGTCCTCCCCAGCTAACCCACTCCCTTTTATCACACTTATCTTTATTGGATACAGCTGTGACTCATCAGGGGTGAGGCTGCATTGGGTAGTTAACACAGCTGTTACTTATCAGGGGCAAAGTCACGTGTATTCCCTTCTCCTACACACAGCTGACTTCTAAGCTACAAGGAAGCTACTGTGAAGACAGAACAAGGCTGATCTGCACAGGAAGGGAACAAGAAACTGGTGACAAATTGAAATAGGGAGATTCCAAATAGATATAAAGAAATATTGCCTCCATTGGGATAACTTTTCATTGGAAATGGTAAAGTAGAGGGACTGAAGAACCGAAGAACCTGACTGGAATCCAATGTTGACCTGCTCTGAGCACAGACAGCCCAAGAGAACTCTCTCCTGTCGTTCCCAGCCTGGGTGAGTCCGACATGTTGTCATCTGATAGAATCATTCATTTACATGAGTGAAAGTGGATGTAGCAAGGTACCAAAAGAAAATTTTATTTTTTTCTGGGTGCAAATCCAAATCCATTGAGCAATTTAAGAAACAACAAATGTCTAGGCATCATCTTTACTTACCTTTCTCTGCTCTGTACTTATTGAGTCATTCATGTCAAGCCAAACTAAATGAGAGTAGAATGAGTCCATTAAGTAACTTCTGATTTACTGTGCAAAGTAAATAGCTGTATGAGCTTAAACAAAATTATATTGTTAACTGAAGGAAAAGTTAAAAAAAAAAATGCACAAGCATGAAGAGAGTAGAAAACAGAAAATGAAGGGCCAAGTTGTCTTTATTTTGTTCTGTGATGTTTCAATACATTTTGGGCAAATAAATGGTTTTCTCTTCTCTTTTTTGGCCCATATTCAAATGGGCCAAAAAAGAAGTTAAGTCTACACCATAGCTGCAGTATGAATTTTAGGATGCTTGGTACTCTTGTACCCTGGTGTCTGAGACAACAGTCTGCATTTAGCTTCAGCTCAGATTGTCTAAAATTTAAGTAATGCCCAAGTTTAGGATTGACTTCAAGTATTCTGTGGGGCATATCCATCCTTAGCACTTTTGCTTGAGCTTATCACTGCAAAACTGATGGTACAGCTCTTACAGCCATGTTTTGGCAGGACTGTAATTTAGTTTGGGGCTTTCCTACATTCTCTCTGGAATAGAAGTATGGTCTGCCTTGAGTCAGGTAAGCATCATACACAGAAATTTTTTACAGTCTTTAGTCCACCCTTTGTAGTGCAGTTTCCAAAGCAACGTAGATACAGCAGTTAATACATCAGTTGGTGTTCAATATTCTTGTGACAAAATCTCTGGTCTTGTGGTATTAATATGTGATGGACCGGTTGTATAAGTAGATGCACATTTGATTCATAGTCACCTTCACATTTAATTGCCAGAACTGGCCTGATATTCTTTTAAAGTTTGCTAAGTGTGGATTCAAATGATGTGCCCTTATTGGTCTGAGCACAACAGAGGAATTAAAGCAAGAATTAAACTGACCCTGAGATCTCCAGTTGTGTACAAGTGCTGCACATGGGTTCCACTTCTAATTCTGAGGAGAAAAAATAGCTATGAATCACTGTTGATCTTGTCAAGAATAGCAATGGATAAATGTTGGGTTAACACAGATTTCTAAGAGGGAACCTTTATTTAACTTCATTGATGTGGCAATTATTTTAAAAGCAGCTAGATAAAAGAGCCATTAATCTACTTCCCTTCAGTATTTTCAAACATGCTACAACATAAAATGCCTGATAAAATTATTAAGGTTATTTATTTCAGTCTTATTGCCTTTACATGTCTGAATGGCACCCAGCCAGCAGTCTACTCAGTTTAGTGTTTAATATGTACTGACAAAAAATCCCCGTCTTTCTAATATTAACTTGATAGACTGTTCTGGTTTGTATGTTAAATCTAAATACATATATTTTATCAATTAAATGAGGAAAAAAAAGTGCACAAAATAATAATAAGAAATGCAAGACTCTTTTCTTTTTAATTTTGTAATATCTTGATAAGTTATGTTCTTTAGGTACTCCCTGTAATCAAAAGATGCAGAAAAGGGTGGGAAGGGAAACTGACTTTTGAAACATAGCTATTTTTAATGAAAGGTAGCAGTCCTGAACCAAAACACAAACTGGATATGTTTCCCAGATATGAGCTGCTATATAGTGTAAAGCTGATTTTGATTAGCCAAGATTTTACTTCATTCACTTAGTAAGTCTTTCTGAGCTTCATTTTGCCCCTGTGGCTCAAACTGAACTGTACATTCCTCGTCAAGACACACCTTCAATTCTAATTGCTCTAACTAGACTCTACTCAGGATAACTAAAACTTCCAGAATCTGGCTTCATATGTTATATTTAACATTTTAAAGATAACTACAGGCTTGGTTCTAGTTGCCAAGACTTTGTAGCAAGTAAACTTTGTAACCAAGAAAACAGAAGATAAACCACAGATAAAACCACAACAATTTCTTAATTAACAGAAAACACCCTCAAGTTGTATTTTTAAACTTAAAGGTATTCTATTTTTTTCCCATTTCCACCATTGTGGCTGCTTTAAATCTCCACATTCTGGTAACCAAAGGGTATGTGGCCAGAAAATTACAAATTAGTTTCAGCATTTTTGCTCATAATTAAATTCTGCTACAGGCTGTGATTCTATAACACTTGTGTTGTGAATCTATGTACTTAGTCTGCAATATAGAAGAATTGATTTAATTACTTTGGTTTAGGATACCAGGAGTTAGTTTTTCAGAAACTTTGAATATTATGAAACTTAGAGGTCTGTTTTTCAAGAGGCCCAATATTATAAAACATAGATGTCTGCATTGCTCTGTAAGATCTGTATCACTTCCTCCAAAAGGGAGCTACAGGGATCATCATCTTAAGTAGAAGTATTTTATAATAGTCAATAAGAGATGCTGAAGAGAAGAATATATCTTAACTTCTTGAATCATTTAGTAATTTACATTGGAATCTCTCTCTGAGATTGCTTCTCAAAGCAACTCAAAACTTGTTAGGGCAGGTTGTTCAGTGTCATAAGCAGCTGAACTTTGAAGGTGTCTAGGGGTGGAGATCCTACAACTTATCTTAGCAACCTGTTTCTGTGGTTTATCATGTTCACTGAGAAGACTTTTTTCCTTGATTGTTTAGAGAATTTACTGTGCTACAGTTTGTGTTCATTGCATCTCATTTTTCCACTGTATACGCATCTGAGAAAAATTTGTCTTCATCTTCTCTATAACCATTCCATTCCCCTGCAAGTGGAATACAATTCAATTTCCCCTTTATCTTCATGCTGAGTAAAAGTTGTCTCTGGTTCTTTCCAGATCTCTTGATAATCTTGGTGGTCTTCCACTGGACTTACTCTAACATGTACAAGGAAGATGACAACTGGACATAGTGCTCCACACACAACTTCATATGTGTCAAATACAGGGGAATAATCCCTTTTCCTGAATGTTGCACATTCTTGCTATTGAGTCCGGGATGGTGTTGATCTGCATCTGACTCCGGTTCAGACTGCCACCCATGATGTCTGGTGGTAGTTTACTCATCTGATCTACATGTCTCTGAAAGGGAGCTATGGGAAACTGTCTGTAAAGCCCTGCTAAATCATCACTTTACATACACCAAAAACGATGCAACAAGAAAGGAACCCTCATCTCTGTCTTAATACTGCAGTGCTAACTGAAACTAAGTGTAATCAAACACCATTTTTGTCTGGGAATTCAGCTCAGATGCTGAATGCAGACAGTGAACTATTCTGATGACTGAGAAGCTGCTTTTTATATGCAGTTATGTCTCATAGACAAGATTCACTTAAAGCAATAGATTTGTACTAATGGCTGGCAATGAATTACCAGAAAATTATGTATGTCTCAGTGCATTGATGGGATTGTCAAGCACTTATTTTTGTCAGTGTTGTGGTGTTGCATTTTTGGGCATGACTCACCCATGCAATTCTCTTTCTGGAATGAAACTTTGCAATTTTCATTTTAAGTGGAGGTGCAACATATGATTGTGTGAATTCATGAGATATTTTTTCACCATAGCAACATATTTTTGAAATTTTTGGTTTGATATGTGTAGCTGCAAGAGTAATTGCATCTAGATGCAAGAGTAATTTCTGAACAGGTTTTTGTATTTAAAGGCACTATTGGTGTACCTATTATAGTCCAAGACCTTAAGTAAGACCAGATTTGAAAGTAGTGATAATAACTCTTATTAGAGAAACTGAAACAGATAGAAATATTAGACACACAAACCACACATTGAATCTAAACAGAAGTATCATATGTCAAAGCAAAGTACAGGCTTAACTAAATTTGTATTAATGAGACAATTTTGGAAAATTAGAGACAGGTATCTTTTATCTTGGAGGCAGAAACTCCCTACTTCTTTTCTCCTCCTGTCCATATAACCATGAACTTGTTCTCCAGGGTGAGGTTCTGGAAAAATGAAAACTGACAAAGCTGGGGACCGTTTCATATTAAGGACCTAAGTCAAGAGGCCTTGAGAAGAAA
>WEIU01007582.1:36372-70190 GCA_013389925.1 Aegithalos caudatus
AATGACCTATAAAGACAATGATCATAGAGCAAACATTGCAGCAGTAGCTAGAAATCAGAAGTTCTGTTTCAAAACACAGACAATACCAGAGACTTAAACATAATGCTCACATACTTTCTTGATAAACTAAACCAACCTAGAGAACACATGATATACACTACCTGTACAGCAACGCTGTGGTGAGTGGTGTGGGATGATTTTTATCTAGAAACAAGATTTTGTGACATGATTTTTCTACAATAGATTACAAATTGCCATTGCATGGCTGAAATTATCTTCCATTGACTGGGAACATTTTGAAGACAACTCATAAAAATTTAATAATCCTGCTGTTTTACTTAATTAAAATATACACTTGTATAGTTGATGAAGAAATAACTATGTCTGCCATTACCCAGTAACAGCCACTTGGCAGCCTTTGAATATTATGCTTATCATTAATTTGCCAGGTCAATATATTAACTGATTTCGGTCGAGTTGGTTTTTCAGCCAAGGATTCATGGCTTCACTAAACCCTAGGAGGAGTAGGAGAAATTGAGGAAGCTTGTAAGATAGTTCAGTTTGGCAAAGACCTGAGGGGGAGGAGGTCTCCTCTCTCCAGCAGGAGATCTCCTCTATCCGCTTCTAATGACAGGGGGAGTGAGCAGGGGAGTTAGGTTAGGGCAGGTTGGGAAATCAAGGGGAAATAGTTAGCTACAACAGAAGAGTTCAGAGGCAGGAAACAACAAAGACTGAGTCGACCTCCTGTTTTCAGAGTTCTTCTTTCATGAGCTCATAGGCCAATATTCTCATAGGTCTGCTAATGGTGAAAGATAGAAATGTTTTTTCTTAAGTTAAGGGCTTTATCTTCTTTCATGTGGGTTCAACATTTTTTATCAGCCTCAAGGAAAGCTTCATTCATAAGAGATGAGGGGACCTGGCTCTCCCTCAAATTCCCTGTGCAATCAGAAAGATATAACTGTGTTTATGCTAAGGACAGAGCGGCAGAGTGCTCCGTGTTGTGTCCTACTGCCTGCTCAGTCATCTTTATTTCCAGTAATTTGAAGTGATTAAACTTAAACAAGAAAAGGAAGACTTCCAAAGGCAGTGGCTGTGCCATAACATAGATAACAGTCAGTTCAGTAATGGCCTTTNTTTGATCAGAACAGAGTTTTTTTACTGTACTTGCTCCTTCCTGCTAGTCTTTAGGCACACTGAGATCAATAAAGTGCTAATTTATGTAGAAATTTCCTAAAACATGTCTGTTTGCATGGACTTAGAGTCTCCACAGACAACTGAATGCTTTAGAATAATTTGCAGTTGAAATTTAAAGCACTGTTTAATATCAGCTGTAAAATATATGTGGAGTAAGCATCTATTCCTTGTTCTTTTCAAATGTCACAAAACTAAAAACCAGAAAGAAACTAAAAAAAACCAAAAACCTTTGTACAATATGGTCCTGCAGAACTTGTGCTAGTCATGCTGAAATGGAATATTGTCATGGTTTCAACTTTAAACTGAAAAGATCTTTTTTCTTCCTCTCTTTTGTCTTTTAATTTTTAGAATTTTTTGCTTTTCTGCCAAACCATCAATCAAACCTTATATAATGGTGGTGCACCAGATTCCATTAAGCAGTAATACAGCATGCATTACTGTTTATCCTTATGGAGGAAAATACAGGTCAGAAGCATATTTTTTCCCCCTTGACTTAAAAGTGTTCTCTCATAGGTCCTTAGAAATTTGAACTACTAGAAGCATCTTCTAAAGAATGGGAAAACAGACAAAGTAACAGGTTTGTTTTCCAAACATTTTTTTCTGTTCCACCTAAAGTTGGCAGAAGTAAAACCCTTATTTCTGAGGAAAATGTTTTCAGTGAAAAGTCTTAGCCTAGATTTTGTGGCTCTGATTTGGGGCAGAATGCAGGTTGGATGGACAGCAAACCAGCTAGACTGAAATCTTTCTCTCTGAACTCTAGTGCAGTATCTGTTGTATCACTGTGGCTGACAAGGCACATATGTCTTGGAACTGGGAGGTGTCTGTTTTGTAAATATGTCTCTTAGGTAAGGGAAGATGCTGTTCCTTTTCAGAGCAGCAAAGAAACAAGCTTCAGAATGCAAGATCAGGCCTGTCCTTTCAAATTAAATCTTGGCTCTCAGGAATCCCGCAGCAGAGGAAATCTTTACCTTTATGGAGGACAGTATTTGTATAGACACTTATCTATGTTTACTGTAGCTGGCAACAATGAAGTGCCCATCATGAGGTGTTTTTCCTAAAAGGAAAATTGTCCGCCCTTAATGAAGGTGTTTCATTTAAGTGAGGAGCTGGAGACTGAAAATTGTAAGGGGTGTAATTACATTTCTTTCCTACAAAAGCAGCCAACACCTTGCTAACTGCACTACTGTATTCTTATTAGCTTTTCTGACTTGTATTGCTCTACTTCTTAACCCCATTGTGCCAGACAGTGCAGAAACAAAGAATAAAATCCAACCCTTTTGTAGGTGATCCCCTTTAATACTTCTTGGTGGGACATTCTCAACCATGAAAAGTATTTGCATAGAAGAAAGATTTCTGTATGTCTTTGACAGCAATCTGAACTACAAAGAGAAATTAGATTTCCTGGAACTAAAAGTGATTTTACCTTAGACAACCTCAACATCCAACAGTCTGAGTCAGCAGGAAAACTGCTTCTGAGTTCTACACATACTAGAACAAAAACTGCAGATTAGTCTCCAAAGAAATACAGTAATAAGGCTGTTCACATAATAAACCCTCATAACTTCAGGAAGAAATTCTGCTCCTACTGAAGTTTAGTAGGATTTTCCCATCAACTTTTGAGCAGCCAGTAATTCACTATCAATTCTTAGAGCTATTTGTGCCTTGCTTTCCCCCTTCCTGGAGTGAATGAAGAACATCTGTACAATTACTTATGTCTAGATTTAATGCTTTTGATTTAAGACATTTTAATTCTATTCTGGTCAGAAAATTTTATGTCGGCTTTCATAGGTTATTGGGAAGGTTTTTGAATGTTGACTGTAGCATAGTAGGCATACCTGTATGCTGGCTAATTTTTCAGTAATATAATGACATTACTGCTGGAGAAGGAGCTGGATGACTCTCTTGCTACCTGAGGAAAATTAGATCATCTCAGCCTTTTCAAAATCCTTAGGTCAACATCTCAAACAAGAGAAACAAGTAATATTGTTTATTGTTACAATAAGCACGTGATTCCTACTGTCCAAAATCTATATATTCATTGATCTCTTCCAGTTTTGTTTTAAGAATAAACATATTGGACATTATATGTCTTCCCATTCACACATACATACACACAGATACACATGTCACAAATTCAAGCTATAACTCTTCTTGAGTCTCTTTAGGAATGGATATCCTATTTCTGGTGGCGTCATGCATAATTTCTGATTAATGCCAGTGCTGGTATCTCAGACTTTAAAGTAAGTATGATAACCTTAAGGGAAGATGTCAGTTTCTTTAACTTCTCTTTAATCTCCACTGCCTCAAAAATTCTACCTTTTCTCTCCTCAATGTATAGAAAATTTATTATGAAAAACACTGTATTAAGAAAAAAAACCAGTTTGGCTCAGCCTTCCAATCAAAACTTTGAGGTCATTTTGAAATCTCAGAAAAGGAACATATCTATCAGATCATAATCTAAAATGTTTAAATGACACAGAGACTTCTGTAGAGTTCAGCTAGATCATGGAATCCTTCTTCCTGTGACTCCTACTGAATAGTCTTCGGAATTATTTAGTGTCTTCAACTGTCCTGGAAAGAGTGATTCAGTTTTATCCAGGAATAATGCAGCTTGAGAAAAGATTGTGTCAAACAAACATCAAAAGCTCAGAGTTTATGAGACTTCTAATGTTCAAGAATAAAAAAGGGAATATGGATTTCTGGTGTTTCTTTGTTAAAAAATAAAGAAAAATTATGAACATAAAGATGTGGCACTTTTCTAATCAGTAGGCAGATGGGAAGTGCAATTTTTGTGATACTGAATCTTCTGAGAATTTGTGGTTTTTTCCAGCTGAGTGTCTGGCCTGAACTTGGCTAGATGATAAAAAAGGAGATCTAATTTTTGGCCTACACTATCATAGAAATTGTTCAACAGAAACATGAAAGCCTGCATGAGCAGAACTGGAAGGCAAAAGGATATTGTGTAATAAATAGGAGTCAAGAAGGTGACTGGGGAATAACATTTTCCATTACACCAATTCAAAGCAGAAATCTCAACCTCAAGTTTTTTCTCCCTGTATGTTCTCCCTCTCAGTTTTTCAGAAAAGCACTCACTATGTTCAGATACAGATTCATTTTTAATTTCTTATGCAAATATTAACAGACTTAATCATGAGGCTAAATTTGTCACAATGAGCAGTTTTAAAGGAGCATATAACTGCCAAGAGTTCATGGTGGTTCAAGGATTTTGCTTTTACAGACTTCTGCAGAGATTAAAAGTTAGTTCCAACAAAAACAGCCCTTTTACTAAGCTCTCAGTGGTGGTGACAATGAAATAAATTCTTCAGAAAGCACACCATTAATAATATCCTTTCCTTGTTTCCAAAAAGGACTATCTACATTAAATAAAATGGATGATAATTTTAGATATTTCAAAAATCATTGAGGAATAATATCTTTAGAAGACAAGGCAGAAGGCAGTTTTCTTCTACTGACAACTCACATTATGTGTTGCTACACAGCAGCATCTTCTCGGAGAAGAGGAATACTTCTGTTTGATTCCAGTCTTTGGAAATTGCCTCTTTTTTCTGCTTCTACTTCTATGTACTACCAATCATTACAGTAGGCAGCCTCTGATTGCTTTGATATATCACTGGATGCAGATTGACTTTTGAGATCTACATTATACCTAGAAACTCTCACAAGCCTCAGAAGTGGATTTCAATACTGAATTACTTCAATAAAAGTGCCTATTAAGAATGCCAGTCAGTGGGAATTTTGTTTAAAAGTTGTGTTTTGAACAGTTAGCAGCAGTTACAGACCTATGGACAAAAAAAAATGGAAACTTCAAAAAATATTCTTCTTCCAAAATAACTAGGCTTTCAGGTCACAGATGCAGCTACTACTTTTTCAGAGATACAATTCTAATTACTCCAAACCAAAACATGCTCTTTCAAGATGACAGTAATAATCTTGCCTGGAGAATCCTTTAAAGCTCACTCATTTAGCCCTTGACTCCTTTCCTGTTTGATATTACCTTGCCTTGAAGCATCTTCATTTGTTTATAGAATTTCTACAGCACCTTGTATAAAATCTGTTGTACTACTTTTCTAATGCAAATTTTGAAAAGTCATTTATCATTAAATTATTGGTGAGGAACAGATGAGGGCATTGAAAAGTAGATTTGGTACTACTCTGGGATTCCCTAGTCTAGAGAGAATCTGCTAGACCAAGGATCAGAATCAGCATGACCAGAAAGCTGCTGTGTTTTGAGGGCAGGATAGTAGAGCACTGTGCAAGGTAGATGGTGATAATCTGGATGTCTCAAATATGACACTGCTTTGTGTAATGCAGATATACTGTAATTCCGATTTTCAGTAATTTCAATAACTCGGAGTTTGAATTAAGTGAATCTTAATGTGTCAAATTACCTCAGATTACAAAATTGTCATTCTGAAGACTCATATTCTTGGAAAGTAGGAAATTTTTAGTCCTGCAGTCCTTTTGAGGGATTAGGTTTGTTCCCTCTGCAGGACAAAACAGAATGGGAGCTGTACCCAGTTGTCACAATGTTCTTTCAGTGCACACACTGCTCTCTGCTGGAAGGTTTTCATGCATGTATTTGATGTGAGAGACCCAGTGGAACCTCTCAATCAGTCTTCAGTGCCATCCTTTCTTGCTTGTGTATTTATGCCAACAAACTGCATCTTTTAAATATGGGATAAGCATGGTCATGCACTACTAATCCTTCTTCATCTACATCAGCTTCTGGTCTCTTGTCTGGACCTCATTTTTTATCATCTGAAACAGTAGATGGCAAAATGTTCCCAGGTAAGGTTCTTGAAACCAATCCTCACTGATTTGTCCATGACAAGTCAGTTTAACTTCAACGTATGTTGTAATTTTTCTGATCCTTTTTGATCCTTTATGGATACCTCAGCATTTTCCTTCAGCTTAAAAGGTTTATGGCGTATTGTTTCTGTGGAGTAAGGGACAAAACTCCTACCATTTTTAACAAACACAAGCTGATTCTCAGTAGCACTGCCAGGTTAAAGATCTGTTTCTTTTTTAAATGGTACAACATTGACTCAAGCCTTGGCAGTGGCATCTGGGTCAGGTATTGCCAATGTGAGTAGACACATTGCTGCTTGGCATTCTTCAAGAATAGCTCTCTCTCTTGAGGCTGTGAGAACAGTTCCTGCTGGGAGGATTAGCAAATAATGGGTTAAAGTGGCTCTACAAGAGGAAAGAAGATGTGGGAATGGAAACTGAAGTGGTTTAGCTGTTCACAGGACACAGTACAAAACTATGCCGAGAGTGTGGCTTCTGCTGTCTGCTCCATCCTGTTTAACAACTGATGTTTTGAAACACCCAAACTCCTTTTGTGTAGATTGCAATTAAATTTAGCCACTTTATAGTTTTAACTATTTTTAAGTGTAGAAAATAATCCATAAAATTACATTACAATGCATAAAATAACACTTTATTTATTATCGGCTAGCTTCATGAACTGTGAACATACTGAATAAATTCAGCCAAAGTGTCACTGCACGTGCTCAGTAAGTGGAAGCTTGCTTTGTCTCAGGGCCACCTGACCTGTGCAAACGAAACCACGTTTCTTGATTCAGTTGCTGTTGGGAAGGGGAATGTGGCATCAGCAGATCTGATGTCATGGAAGAGAAGAAAAGACATTTCTGGGCAGGATGAGAAAGTAATCTTATCAGCTTGCTCTTTCTGATCAAAGTTCACAACTGGAATAATTAGTGTGCATTGGCTTTGGTCTTAAACCAAATTATTAATTTTGAAGGAATTAAAAATTATTCAAGTTAGTTTCACTACACTGACTTTATATTGAGCAATTTAAAGATTCCTGGAATTCTCTGAAACTAAAAGCATTAGTCAGCTTGCTGAGAAGTGCTGAAAATATGTACAAGGATTATGGATCATACTAAATGAAGTACTAATGTACTGAGTTTATCAAGAAAATTCCATTTCATGGACATAATAAAGAAAAGGTATAATCTTAGGCCTGAATAAACTCTTCTGTTTGAGAAGTTGAGAGTGATTTTTAAAAAAAATTGTATTCTCAAATCTGCCAAATCTTATGACACATGAGCATAAAGGCTCTATTTAGTGGGTGCATGTACATATGTAAGTATGTATGAACAAAAATTGTAATTTCAAAACTAATGCTGCTAATATTGATATTTATACAAATATGTCTCGAAGTAGCATGAAAGTTGTCACTGGCATCTTCATATGAGTGCAAATAATGTTCAGTGCTATCTCTCGTCCAGTTGCCTCTGGCAGTAACATTAAAGCTTCTGCTGCTTTTGGAATTGCATCAAAAGTAATTTCTTCTTTTATGGAATTGTTTGTCACAGTGTAAAGGACATGGAAGTGCTTGTGAATATATGCATTTGCACATGCCCAGTCCCTCAACTTCTCATTCCTGTAAGATATCCTTGTCTCACTTCTTTGAAACTCAGACTTTGAATGGCGTATTTGGTTGTGTTCAGCATTCACGTGCAGTACTCATCAGAAAATCCAGAAAATTTCTACCAAGCTGTTCTAGGGTGATGAAAAAAAACGTTAGAGATTTCCAGAAAATTAATGAAACTTTAAGTACCTTTTCTCTGTGTGGACTGGACTGGTGGCACCATCTACCAAAATTGCTCAGAAATTCCATTACAAAATCATATTTTGTAGCTCATAACTTTGCCAAAATTTAACTGTTTGGCCTGAAATTTTGCATACCGAGTAATCTGCCTCAGGCTGAATCTTTCTGGAAAATATCAGTCAAAATTACTATTTCCAAGAACTAAATTCAGAAAAAAATACATAATTCTGTCCATATCAAAAATTTCTGGTTACCTCTTTTGTGGGAAATTTTAATGATTTAAAACAGAAACATAAGATTTGGAAGGGGTGACTAAAATGCCCAGCCTGTGCTCTTTGTTTTTGACGTGGAACTGCATCCTGAAGAACTTTTTTTAAAAGAAAGTAAAGGCAAAGATGAAAATAAGAACCAGAAAGAAAATATCTCAGTCTGCCAACACTGACAAGAGGATTGTGAGGTTTCTGAAGTCACAGCTATAAAAGGCTGCTACTCGTACTGATGGAGATTTCAGCTTGAAGTGAGCTGGGCTTTTCTTTGGAGTGGATCAAGTCAGGGACTGTTACCAAGAGTGGATGTGATGAGAGCTCAGCACTGGCAGTTCCAGGTGTCCTTGCTCAAGCTGTGCAAGGGACAAAGCTCTCTGTTTTCAGTACATAGATGGCCAGAGGTGTTTGCAGGAAGACCGTGTTAGGACAAGGAGTTTGGTGGACCAGACTGAGACTTGAAACATCTGTCTGTAAGGAGGGAAATAGAGATCACAGGAACTAGGATATAGGAAAATAGGGCTGTGGGATGACCCAGTTGTTTGATCCAGATGAATCCTGTGCAGACCTAACTTTTTAGACTGCATGTTGAATGCCAAAAGACCATGAAGGGAACTTGAAGGCAGGAGTCTTGAGAAAAAAGTACTATGCAGTCCTGTAACTAAATATCGTAATGCCCATATTCAACAGTGCCGCATTACAATTTTGACATTTACTAATATGTGTAAGCTTATTACTGGAATGGGTATTATATTTTAAATGCTGTATTTTAGTGTGCAATATAAATGAATTCCATAGTTTCCAGTGTTAGGCTCTCATGATCTTCTAGATTTGAAAAACTGTACTTTATACCTCTCTGGAAGACTGGTAGGCTTTCCTTCTGATTTATATAATGTTCACATCGTAACCCATTTGAGTGGCAATACATCAGATTTCATCTCACTCATGACAGAAAGTGCTATCTTGTGCTGAAATTCCAGGTTAATACTGTTTCCAAAGACAGAAGCTAAATAAATAAATTATTTTAAAATTTAAATTAAAAGGCATTTATCCATGGTAGAGTAGTGTTCGCTCTGCTGAATGAAACAATTAATTAATACGGAAAGAACTCCTATTGGTTGCAAGAAATTAAAAGTGCTGAGATACATTATTTATAAGCCTCTCCAGTGGGAAGCAGGTTAGAACTGGATGGAAAAGTAAGTCAGGGTTAGTTCCATTCAACTGCTGAAATAGGTTCCTTCATGGCCTGGGCTGAACCAAGCAGAAAAGAGTCTAAACCACCTTTTAATTCAGCAACATTTATGGAAGAATTTAGGTTAGAATGGACATTGGAGATCATCTGGTCCAAACCCCTGCTAGAAGCATGTGCTAGAAATGCAAGAAACCAAACTAGGTCCTTATGCAGAAAACAAAACAAAACTTTTTTAGACATTTTAGCTAAATACTGTTTTTCTTATAAGAAATTACTCCCTTTGCAAGAAAAACACATTTTTGAGGTCAGCAGAGCAGTTTATATCTTATGTCATAGGAGAGCAAACAATGAGGGAAGAATTAGTAAAATTCTTAATACAAGAAACACAAAGTGTGAGATTCTTGAAAACAGCTGTTCTGCTTATTAACATTCCTCAGACACTGAATGATTTTCAAAGTGGCTTTAAGCCTTGCCAAGTTAATTGACATTATAGTTGGGTTGGTCAGGACAAAGACTATTGGAAAAGGGGGCTTATTATTGTTCACATGGGTCAAATGAGGGCAAGTCTTAGTTGACCTGTGACCTGCAAGGTTAAATGTTTGACCCCATCAGATTGTCAGGATGGCAAAGAGAGCAATAGAGACAGAAAGAGCTGCTGGGTTAAGCAGCAGTAGTTCACCCATACTGTTGTTTGCACAGTTGCACAAATATAAACATAAAGGGAAGAATCAGTTTGTAAGGTATGATAAAATAATATCTGAGAAGTTTTATAACAGACACAGGCTCTATCTCTGAGAAGTTGATCGTATCTTCCAAATGCTCTATATATGGAGCTGCCTTTGTGCAATTTAATAATCCTTCACTACTATTTGCTTCTGATTTGTGTTAAAAAGAATGTTTGCAGCAGTATGTAAGCATCAAATAAGATAATATAAATATCATAGCATACAAGCCTTCAAAAACATTTAATTGTAAACAATGCTTAAAAACAAATTTCTGCTATGACTTATCAGCTGGCCCTGTAGCAAAAATGATGGGATAGTTTAAAACTCTGTTACCTTTGTGCTAACCATAGCTTTTAAAAAATGCTAGTACAGTATGCTTGAAAGCAAACAAAAACATGAAAGTTTATGCCGGAAATTTCCCCAGCTACTTTTCTATTGGTCAGACACAAATAAATCTGTGTGACCCATGTTTCAACATGGTTGATTTTTAAATAATAATGCATCTGCATGCACCCTATTCTGCTGTAAAGACTCAGCAGTTTATAAAGTAGGAATTGGGGGTTGTGTCAGCAGTGAGTGCTTTGAACTGTGGATATTGGACTCCTTTGATGGGATTAATGTGATTTGACTCTAGCTACCTGAGATACATCCATTAGATTAGATTAGAGACTGAGGGGAGACCTCACTGCGGTCTTTAGCATCCTCAGGAGGGGAAGAGTCAGGGAAGGTTCTGATCTCTTCACTCTTGTGAGCAGTGACAGGACTGGAGGAAATGGTATGAAGCTGAGTCAGGGGAAGTTTAGCTCACATATCAGGATGACGTTTTTCACCCAGAGGGTGGTTGGGCACTGGAACAGGCTCCCCAGTGCAGTGGTAGCAGCGCCAAGCCTCTCTGTGCACAAGAATCAATTGGATAATGCTCTCAGGCACACGGTGTGGTGCTTGGAGTATCCAGTGCAGGGCCAGGAGTTGGACTTAATGATTCTGATGTGTCCCTTCCAACTCAGTATATTCTATGATTCCATGACTCTGATTCTAAGTTTGTGTGAGCAGCCAGCCTGGTTCTGGAGGACAGGCTGCATCCTCAAATTTGTGTGAATCTGTTTTCCTTAGCTCAGGATGATCCAAACATCATTATCCAATATCCAACAAACTATCCTGTTGCACAGGAAGGTGGGAAATTTCAGTAGAAGACCTGTTTGGTTAAGCAAGGGATTTTAGCCTGCCAGTGAAAGGGATCTAAATGCAACCTGCAACAGCTGAAGAGGATTTAGGAACAGACCCCCTAGATAGTCACAGGCAATGTAAGAAGAGAAGACCAGCCCAAACTGCAGCCAAAGAGACTCACACCAAATGGAAGGAGTAACTTTTAAAACCAGGTAGCACAGCCCCAAAACAGATACCTAGAGAAGAGGAGGCAATCTCCCTGGCAATTTTCAATATTTGACTAAAATGAAAGCCAAAGCCAACCTTAGCTAGGGCTGTGAGAAGGAATTTGGAGTAGACAGAATTTCTATCATTTCAGAAGTGTCCTCGGACAAGTATAAAGAACACATTTATCTACTTATGTTTGTTGAGACTTGAATTTAACTAAGCAGGGGATTTTGATGCTGAAAAGGGAATGGAAATGCACTTCTGCCTCCTTGGTTCTGACTGAGAATCAAGTTCACTCCTCTTGCTGTGTGAGACCTAGACAGCAGCTCCCTACTGACCCACTGCCCAGGCAGAGACTGTGCAAAGGAACAGATTGTCAGGCAGCATGGGGAACATGGGTAGGTTCTTCTTTTGGGGAAGAGATGCACAGTGGCTTGGGGCTCTGTACTGGCAAAATTCCTGTAAATGCCTGAGTGTTTTGGTCTATCTAGGCCAAAGGTCTTGCAAGGGACCATGGAATAACTGCAACTCTGTAACTCCTTAGAGCTAGATCTGTAGTTCCTAAGAAAAACAAGTACACTAAAAAATAAACAGCAACTGCTACATATTTACTTATTTACTAAAATTCTTAAAGGCTAAGTTTTTCACAACATTTTAATGTTTAAAATATTCTACATGTTACCTTTTTAAAACTCCATCTTTATTACAGCTACTCTCACCTGACAGCTCAAACTTTTCCTCCGTCCAGTCTCTGATTTCTGACTACATTCCTTCATTATTTGCAGTACTTGCTAATTAAGTGCTATCTGCAAACTTGGATGTCTTTGCTTTCCACATCACTGTTACGTTATATTTGCGTAAATATTTAAAATCTGGACCTCTAACACTGACTCCTGTCATATTCTACTACTGACATTTTAGCTTGAATACTTTCCATTTATGACTACAGTAGATTTCCTATGAATGCAGCCAAATTTATATTTCAGCATGCCAGTTTTCTTCCTCTTCTCTGACTAGAGCAGAGAAAGTTAGTAGCAAGAATCAGCCAGATTTCATGCATTTTTAAAAATTAATTGAAGTGTCAAAACCAGCAGGTTTCTAAGATATGTGTTCCTTTACTTCTGCTAAAGGTATTGATCACTTTCAAGTTATTTCAAACTGAATTTGTGTCATGTGAAATATATTGTCTCTTGCAATTTTTCTTATCAAGTTCACTATCTTAAAAACTTTTTGTGATACTTCTTCATGCATAAGATCCTATTTCCTTTTACATCTCGGTATGTACAACTGTGTATGCTTCTGACTTTATAGAAATACACATAGAGCACATATTCAGGATGTAATAATATTATTTGGAGGAAATTTTTTTTTCTTGAAATTCCCTATCATTTAAATGCATATCTTGAAGTTTCAAGTTATAAAAATAATCTTACTTCCTCTAAAACCCTTTACCATGCAGCTGTGCTTGTGTATATGCCAACTGATCCATCAGCCATACTTTCAAACCACTTCAAGAATCTGCCCATCCCTTGGGATCTGTGGTCTTCCAGAAAAGGTGCAGTTTTACACACGGAGAGTCTTCATGGCCTTGCTTTGTGTTAAACATTCTTGTCTTATTTATGCTTCTTCTTCAGTACTTGCCTCTAAATATGCTTTTCTTGGCTTCATTTTGTGTTTCTATATTTACATTACTGATGATTTCTGTTAAATACAAAAATTAATTTTCTTATTTAAAGCACATGTACTTGGTTTTCACCTTGTAGGGATCTAAATTAAATTTTTCAGAAGTACTGAGCAATTTTTAATTTGCCATAGACAAAACCAGAAGTCACTACTGTTATGAAGAAATAGAATTATTTTTTATGAAAGATTGCCAAACACAGCATTTCACAGGCTACCCAAACAGTGCATGAAGCATCACTAAAAGGAATTTTGAGGTGTAATTACTTATGTATGTTTTACATATTGACAGAAATACTTCAGTAGCTAAAAGACAAAGAATGACAGGATATTTTAAGCAGCATTTTGAAAGAAGTATTGGAGACAAATTTAATTTAGAGTATTTAACAAGTGCAGTTCATGTTAAACATGAAACATTCTGTCAAGCAAAAGTGACAAATTAAACAGTAATTTTTCATAAAGTACCTTTTAACAAACCGAAACCATGTTCCTAGAACTGCCTTAATATACATTTAGAGTATACTATACAGAGAAAATAAATTTGATTGCTACATTTTCTTCACCATGATATGGTCATTTACCTATAATTCAAAGGCCATTATCTTTTAAGATTCTCACTGACTTGCTTCAGCCAAATTTATATTCTCTTGAAGAAAAGAGTATTTTATTATGATTAAGTCTGGCACTTTATCAGCTGTCTGCCAGGTTATCTCTTAATTTAAAAGATGATTCTTCAAAGAAAAAAGTATGAGCCCCTGAAAATAAGGGATCTTCACTGTACACCTCACAGTGTGTGAATTAGGAAGAAATTGTATGAAATATGCTTGCTCCATGAATATCCTTTTGTATCTAGTCTTTAACAGAGCAATATAGTACAGCTGTACTTCACATTTTTTCTATATCATTACCAGGTGACATCACAGGTCTCTGCTCGCATTTAATTCATATTCACAAGTATATCTGTCATTAAAAATAAGGAAATAAATCACATACACTAAGATAAACTGAAAAAAACCCAACCAAACAAAAAGTCAGTTTTTAGAAAAATCATTGAGCTTATCCTTCTGACCTGCCACAGCAGTCCAGCTGCTGGAGGGCTCCCAGTGAGGAGTGTGAAAGATAGTGCTGGGCACAAGGAAACAGCACTGTTTCCAAACGGGAAACAGCATGGTGGCCTCTTCAGTGTCAGCACGTAACCACAAACTGATTCTGAAGCTTCAACTTGAATGTCTAAGCATGACTAACACCTAGATAAGGCTTTTGACTAAAACCCAAGTCTGTCCTCAGAAGCCTATCAGGACAGCATGCAAAGACACTTCCAATTAATATGAAGAGTGTGTCTTTTGCTACCAGAGTATTAGCTGCAGAAATATCTTCTGAAAAGGCATGTGTGTGGGTAGCACACCTCAGCCCATTGTTCTCCAGTCTGCTTCTCTGGTTTATACAGCTGTACAGAGTGGCTTGAGCAGGCAGAATTCACATGGCTGTTATCTATCAATAATCAGCATCACTTGTTGCAATACATGAGAACCTGCTGTCATGTGGGACAGCTGTCCCCTAAGGCTATGCCCTAAGGCTAAGGAGAGGTTATGTCTCAATACAACTCTCATATGATTAATTTAATAATGTATTACATGCCATGCTTCCTGAATGTTCCATTGTGCTCTCTTTTTTCCTATCAAAGAGCTATTCAAAGTAAACAGTGACCTCATCAATACCATCTGAAACTTACAGTAAATGGAAATCTTCCAAAACCATAATAGAAACCATATTTCAACAGATGTAAAAAGCAAGATGAGGAGTGAGACTTAATTTGGATGTGAATGTTACAATACTTGATACTTGACTTGGCTTTTCTCAACCTAATCTTTTTGCTAAGTGCATTAGGCTTTTTTCATGTGAGGATCTAGATTTTAAAAAAGAGAAAGAAAATCCTACTTCAGCTTTCTGCAACATTCATGGCTTGGTAAAGAAGAGAGAAGGAATTTTACCTCAGAAGATAAGAAAGCAAAGCAAAAAAAAAAAAAAAAATCGTCCTGCAGTAGAGAGGAGCATGAGTACTGTCATGACTGAGATTTTCAAACCTGCAAAGGTATTTGAAAAAACACAATTTTTTATAAAAATATTTGTTAGACTATTCATTCATGACCTCTAAAATGCCACCCTTCAAAAGCATGCAAGGATTGGTAGAACAGGAACAAAGTTGCTATTCAGGCATTTTTAGATTGATTAGAGCCCATAACACAAGTAAAATAAAAGATCCTATCAGAACATCTTTGTGTTAAGCTCCTGGTGCTTGATTTTCAGCTTAGACAAACAGTTGTCTTTGCCTTGCTGATGTACTTGGATTCTCTTCATCTTTGAAACTCAGTAAATTTCCAGGCAACACTTTTTTTTTTTTTATTTTCTAGATAGAGAGGAGCACATTAATTTTAAGGAAAAACACCTGAGGTTTACACATTGATTTGGTATCTACACATTCAACAAAATATTTTTAAAGCAATGCTTTTTAAAATAGTAAGGAATTAGTCTTTGATTGCAGTTGGATATCTTTATTTTGGTTGGGGATTTTTTTAACCTGTAGATTGACATCTCATATAATAAATTCTAAGGCTGGATGCATTTTCCCTTGAAGTACTAATGTGTTCAAAGTACTGAACACAATTCTGTGATTTCTATCACATTAATAGAAATCTCCTATCAGAGTTGTCCATCATTGCTCTAATATCCTGTCATGAAATCCATGGTGTTTGGTGATGTAATAGTGCTTAGACCCATTAAGAAAAACTCTGAATAAAAAAGCCATGTAAGATATACTAAAGAGGTGGTACACACAGCAAAGCCCTTGTTCCCAGCATTTTGACAAACATTCTGATTTTCTTCATCAAACTTTAAAATCCAGAAGCTATGAGCAACTGACCTGCAGAAAATAATATATAAACTTTATGAAGATATAATCCAATATACAGTCAAAAGTGGTTTCATTATATTTGCCTGTATTTCTATATTCATATTTCCACCGTATGTTTTATATCTGACAGAGAGCCACAGCCATTCTAGGTGGGTGAGATTTATCCCTCAGAGTGTGAAGCATGTCTAGTAAGTATGCATGAGGTTTATCACATTACTTGCAAATGTTTATCTCCCCTTAAGAGAATTATGGTTATTTATGATAATGGAGGAGTAGTATTTTAATTTTTTTAAATAAAAAGCCATTAAAAATTGGTGAAATTTCATTAAAACATGTGTGGTTTATTGTCAACTCATGGTCTGCTTGCTGATGCTTTTATCATGTATATGAGCTGTAATTCTTTGTGGATAGCACATTCCCTCGGGATTCTGTACCCTTGAAGAAAATGCTAGTTCTGGTCTCAGTAGCATTTTCATTTTAGGATAAAATAAAGAAAGTGGATTTCAGGTAGGTAGAGAAGGGTGTACAAGAAAGTAAGATTATACAATGTGATAAGCAGATCTGCACAGTTAGCAGCTATCCTGGAAAAGAAGGCTGTAAGTGCTTAAGTGCTTGCATGTGTGTCTGTTATCAACAGACTGTCTGTTTTGTTATTAAAAAAAAATCAATTGTATATGTTCTTTTAAATAATCATTTTTCTTGACAACCTGAAAAATACTATAGGCTAAGTAGCAAGATCTTGATTGAATGAAAATGCCATTATTTTAATGCAGTGTAAGTTCACGTACCTCTTCTCAAATTATATTTGTTGCAGAATGGGGAGTATTTTGTTGTTTTTTCTTTGAACAGATCCAAATGGTGTAAGTATATGGTACTTTATGTCCCTATTCCATATTTTTCAGTATTTTCCTTGCCCCAGCTGTGTATCACAGGATAAGTGCTCCTCTGTGTGTAAGGGGTTTGAAGGGGAGTGACATGCCAAGCTACAATACAAATTGGCAGATTTCAGTAAATAAACACTACTTTTTCATTTTAGAGTCTTCATTGGTTCATGCTGTGGGGTGGCTTTTTCCTCCCACTCTGCATTGCTAAGAAATTGTATAGAAACTTTACTTTTGTCCAATTCTGTCAGCATTGCTTTCTTTCAACTGAATGACTCACAGCTGATCTGTATTCCCTGTGTATGGCATCACAGTTCCGTGAACAAACTTGCTGCCATGTTAGCCTAACATCATCTTTATTATGTCTGTCTTGTCACTGACACTAAACAGAACAGGCCAAAGGAGCCTACCTGTGTCTCATCATTTCAGGATCACAGTGTGCTTAGCATGCTTTCTGCCATATTTTTCCTTTGACCCTATTCCTCTTCTGACAAAGCTATATAGGAAGCCAAGCACTTTATGGGTATCAGATTTTTTCAGCTAGCTCCAGTTAGGATTTATATCTATGACATTCCAGCTCAGATTTTCTCAGGGCACAGAGGCCAAAAATGTTCATGTTTATTAACCTCTGTGGAAGAAAACATCTCATCTAAATAATAAAATTCACAGTTAAACTTCTTTTCTCTAATAAGCAGGACTGCTTTCATTCACTTCTGTCATCTCCAAGCTCCATTGTGCATGCTGGTCTGGAGGCCCATGCTGGCCTGAAGTCATATTTTCAGCAACCAGCATTTGCCACAGTGTAATTTACTGTAAGGCAAGGAACCTCTCTTTCCTTTTAGCTTCATCAGGTTAGCACTGGGCTGGAAAATCTCCTCAGTAGGTCTTTAACTTGGACTCCTATGGTGAGGTGTAGTCCAGTAATGATCCTGCTTTAGACACAGACACCAGTCCTGGGGTGACTGTCACTCTTGAGGATACAGCTCACTTCAAGCAGCTGACAGGAAAGTTCATGAAAAACAGCGTAATAAGCAGATTAAAAAGAACTCCTGGCCATGAAAAATGTAGCAAAGTAGTAAAGCTACCAGTCTTGGTGAAAGGTGCACTTACTATCTTCCCACCAAAGCCCAAATTCATCCCATCACAACCTCCATCACCTCTAGGGAATGGAGTGCTTTGTAAGGTTTGACATGACATAGAAGAGGCACTGAATTTTTGTTAGCCATATTATTTTTATCTATCTCAGTTATCTAATAAGTATTTACATAGGAGGTGAGTGCCTGAACTCCAAGGAAAGTGTTCAGACATTTGCACACAATTTTGAATACAGAATTGTACATTTTTTTCTCTTAATACCTTGAACACAGCTCCATGGAAGGTTGAGAGGCTAAATCCCAGGGGAGGGCAGGTACATTATTTGGTAAAGGAACCTAGTTGTTTAAGTTGAAAAGCAGTGGATAGGGCACACTGCTCTTTACTGGGCAAGAATAGGAGATATTACACAATATGCTCATAAAAATGAATCTGTTGTTATGTGGGTATCTCCAGGGAAAGTGTCTGAACTAGTAAACTTTTGTCTTCACTACAGCTCCAGCCCTATCAAATCTAGGTCCTTAGTTGAAGGATACAACTTGACTATTTGCTGTTGCCTCTTCACACCTCCCTTCCTTAATATTTAGTGACAAATGTGGTCAAATGCATGTGAGAAGCACTGAGTTCTGACCATGGTCAAACAAGGTACATATTTTAGCAATTTAGCAATTATCAAGGTAGCAATCGCAAGTTAATGGGGCCCTATTTTTCTTAGTCTGTTTCAGTCTCTTGCAACTCTGATCAGTGTCCCAGAATAAGAAGTCTATAGCATGAGCTAAAATGTTCTTCCACTGTGACCTCATATCCACTGGCTAACTCAGCAAGTGATGATACATAAACTGTTGCTGCAGACAAGTTAATGCAGTGTGCATTTTGGGAGAGCAGCTCCTGCAAATGTCCTGCCCTCAGGTGTAGGATGCCTTTAAAGTATTCTTCTTTAAATTATTAACTATTTCTTTAAAGTATTTTCTTCTTGTGCTCCCTGTCTTGTGACTCGCAATTTTGCTCCCAATATGCTTCTTGTAGATGCCATATATTACAAGTACCATATGTAAGTCAGATAACGGCTATGAACTAAAATCTTTTTCTATAAAAATATTCCCATTTGGAAAAAAAAAAAAAGGTCCAAAACCTAAAATTGAATAATGTATCCCTGGAAAAAGACAAAAGATTTCAGGAGTAGGAGATGATTTTCACTGCCAGATTTATTTGATTAAAAATGTAATCTCCTATTTTTTTAAACTTTCATCTTAATATTTTTAATTTTTTAACAAAAAGCAAAACAAAATTAGGCAGTCCATAAGGAATTTTGCACGTATCCCAGAGATACGCCTACCTTACACTCTACTGTTCTTTCTCTCTTCAATGCACAGGTTAAAAAGAACATGGAAGCAACTGCATGGTTCTAAAGGCCAAGTCTGGCTTGCATGTTTTATGTCTGCATCCAATTGGGCCACGCCAATATTCTAGTTGTAAGGAGGAAAAGCATATTCAAATTTTCATAACCATTACTCTTACATAACAATAAAGTGGCGTAAGGAGTTTGCAAAGGTATGAGAATTAGTTTCACAAAAATTATATTTAATTCTTTTTGGAACAGTTCTCCTTCACCACTACAAGACAGAAATTCTTGCCATATACTACACAAAGTCCTCTGCATGACCAGGGTTCAGGTGCTACCTGCATGCCATTACTGCTCCTGCCACTGATTCTCATAGCTTTTCTGATGCGATTCCTTCTCAGAATCCTGTGCCAGTGTTGGAGGTGTTATAAGCAACTTTGACCTTCATTTCAGTTATGGGAAGGAATTCTAAAGCAAGAGGAAATTTCTTTGGTATTTTATGGTTCAAAGTTGGGATGGAGAGGATCAGCACCAACACTATCCCACCTCCTCTAATATCCAAATGACAGCACTGGTAACCAGAAACATGCTACACACAGTACTATAATCTCTTTTATAGTAAAACATAAGCCTTTAATTACAAATGGAAGAGACTGGAAAAGTTCTGACAAAACATTTTCTGGTAGGAATTTGCTGACTCAGGCAGATTGAAATCTGTTTCTGAGACACTGGTATTTTCCCTTGGTTCTCTCAAAAGCCTGGAAGCTGGGGAGCTGCTATGGGTCTGGGGTCCAGCAGCTGAAGGGGGCAGCTCTGGAACAGGTCCATCAGGAGCCAGTTTCAGGGCAATCCCTTTCCTAACTTGTCTTAAGAAAACAGCACTCACACTATTAATGCTTTGGGGAAGCCCAGGGGTTGACCTGCTCCCATACTGAAGCTTCACTGCCTTTCACAGATAATTATGAAATGTTTGGCTTTTGTTACCAAGTGGAACAAACTCAGATTTCACAATAATCGAAATCATGCCTGAAAGTCAGTTAGGTCTCTCTGCAAAGCTGAAACTATGACCACACACTTCCCACTTGTGGCACCTGCATGAAGATGTCAGTGCTGAAAACCTGGCAATTCTGGTGAGGTTGTGTTCAACATGATTGGAGATCAACCTCTTGAATATAGTCTGTTTCACTGCCTATTAGATGTTAAGGTCCTGTAGAGCTCCCTGATGCTAGAAAGAATAAAGAAGGATGGTATCTAGATATTAGATGATATTTAATATTGTAACTTGGAATTTTCTTGCATTTAAGGTTTTAAGATGTGGCATTACTGCAAATATAGATTATTTCAGTGAGAAGCAAACAGGTTTGCAATTCTCTTCAATGGAATAATGAACTTCAGACTTCTGTAACATCATATATGCAAATATGTCTGAGCTAAAAAAAAATCTGCAATCAAACTGTGTTGTAATTTTTAAGGAGAATTCATAGAATCATAGAATAGTTTGGAAGGGACCTTAAAGGTCATTCATTTCCAAGCCCCCTCCTCTGGAGAGGGGCACCTGCCACTAGATCAGGCTGCTCAGAGCTCCATCCAACCTCCAGATTAAATACCTCAAGGGACAGGACATTCACAACTTCTCTGAGTAACCTGTGCTAGTGCCTCACCACCCTCCCAGTAAAGAAGTTTTTCCTAATACTTAATCTAGACCTAAGCTACATCTCAGTTTTCTAGTGGCTGTTGGTCTGAACTTTGGAGAGAAGATCTGGAACAGATAGCCTTGGTGAGTGACCACTGTCTGGTGATGGAGCGGTCTGTTCTTAGGCTGGTTATGAACAAGGTGTTTTCAACAGATAGCACATCAGCTGATGCCATCTGCAAATGCCTTAAATTGATACATGGAGTCTTGTAGGACATAGTTATGCAGAAGAATTTTATTAAAATCACTCTATCAAATGTAGGAAAAATGCCTTAAATTTAATTTTTTTGTGAAACTGTTCATCGAAACTTAAAGAAGGAAGATCACTGCACTAAATACTTAAGGTTTCAAACTTAGACATCTGAACTTAGTTTCTAAATGGGGCCTTTTTTCCTGAATATATCTGGTTTGCGTTTGAACAATACTGCATCTTAAAGTAGTTCCGTTTCATGGACAGGAATTATATTTTGTTACTTAAATGATACAGTTAAAAATAAGAGTTTAAGGAAGACCCAGGTAAATATATCATCTTTCATTCTGTGTCATTTTTCTTTCAAAAGCTTTTTGGTGTAGATTTAAGTTTTTGTATGAAGACAACTTTAGGAATGCTCTATTACTAGATTTCAAAACAACAAAGTATAACATTAGTACAAAAGTTGCTTTTATATATCTGAGAAGTAGACTGATACAGATGTTACAGCAATTAACCTCATTACTCAATCAGTCACCTCTTGTATTAAGCCTAGAGAGCAGAATTAGGTGTTCACATAGCACAGTAACACTTCTGAAATATATGGAAAACTCTTAATTCTGGCCAATAAGGAAGTTGAAATACTGTCTTATAGTGTGTAAGAATATGAAGCTATATTTCATTATAGGAATCTCAGAATCCTGAATGCAGTTAAACTAGTAAACTTGGATCTGCTATGTGAACCCTAACCTTATGAAGCTATGCGTCATAAAAAGCAAACCATAGAGGAAGTGTACTGAACACACATGTTTTTCTAGGGTGAATAAACAGCAACATTGTTACAAGGTTATTTTCATGTTTCTTTCCTATATGACTAATGATTTTTTTTTCAAGTTATTGAATGAAGCTTTCATATTTCTCAAGATATTCAAGAACCTCCCCCTCTCAGACCCCTTAGAGATTTGCAGCCAGCCTTACTCAGAGGACATTCCAGACTTGTCACTGCACAGCTGCTCTTGGCAGTCAGCCCTCCATGCAAAGGCTTTGCCAAAGCATTGCTTGGACCCCCCAGCCACTCTGCTGAAACAATAATAAGTACTATGACTTTTGCACCACAACTAAATATTTTTTGGCCTTAAAATTAATTTTATTTACTTCAGTTATAAAATGCGCAGTATCTTTGACATCACGGGATTTGCTTCTCCAACCTACTGTGTTAGCTGACATTGATATCTTATATTCCAGATGTAGGCTGGTAGGTAAAATAAGCTTTAAAATCTGACTTTGTGAGAAACAAGATTCATTACATTTGTTTAGCTGCATGCTTGCTTTTTCCACAGGGAGTTATCTACTTTGGAGAGTCTTCCCTTTCTAAATCTTTGAAATGCTTGCTTTAACTATCAATGATGCAAAGAAACAGAATAATAAACCTTACCTGAATAAGGTTTCTTTTCCTTCCCTTTTGAATTCCACTGTTGTAATTCCATTGCTCTGGTCCAAAAGTATTAGATTCCAATCAGTTAAAGGCAGAAAGGTGTGTATTTCTTTTTGTCCTCCTCTAGACTTCATTGAAGTGTTTTGGTTGGAAAGGATATTTGAAAATCCTCTAATCCCATCCTTCTGTCATGGGCATGGACCCCTTGCTCGAAGTCCCATACAACCTGGCCTTGAATGCTTAAACTTACAAACTTCCTATTCTGTGTGAATGCCAAGAAGTTTGATGCAGGTTCTGATAAGGCATAAAAAAGAAACAAAACGAACAAACCAAACTAGATTGGAAATTATTTTTGAAAAATCTATATTAGGATTGGATGTCCTGGGCATTTCCAACATTTATTCTTTTTAACATCCTCTGAGGCTGGAGCATTTGAAACCAAAACACCAGGGATTCTTCCTCTACAAGTAAAAAAAATGTCCTGTAAAAATGGCAATAATGCTTAGAGGATTTTCAACATAGTTTAATTATAAAATTTATGATAGATTCTGCCTTTTTTTAGTACAAAGCAAACTTTCTGGTTTATTTGTTTATTTTTATTTGTTTTAAAGTTAATATGGTCCAAGTGAAAAGAGAGACCAGAAAAACTCCAGAAATCTTTTCTGCCTCTAGCAAAAAGAGCACAAGGCAATCTTGCCCTCTAGCAGTATGAGGTCAAGGGATTATATATGGCCCTAACTAAAAAAATCCCTCAATATAATATGCTGATATACTACAATAACTATCAGGGTATGCCTAAATGCTGGGAGGGAATCCATGTCTGCCTCTTTGTTCCTATTTTCAGCTGTCTGTTTCTCTGCCATGGATTTCATCCATGTCCTGTGTTCTACTCATACAGTAGTAGAGCTTTTCTTAAGGCCAAACTCAAGTTAACATTTTTGGAAAAGATCAGTTTTTATTGTGCAAGGATTTTTTATCTATACTGATTTAAACTGTTGCTCCAGGGAATGTCTTAGACAATATTGGTTAGTGAGCAGTAAATGTTTTTAATGGCAATTACTGGAATATACGTGAACTTCTGAAGCTGGAAACTGAAGTTCAATTTCTTAACAACTGCTAAGAGGTTGACTTGGACCTTTTTCTCAATTGCTATAATACCGTGGTCCTTGTTTTTTCTTAGTACCCTAGTATTTTGCATATGGTTTTTGCATTTTAGTTTCATGAACTATGAAATGAGAACAAATTATAAATCTGATTAATTCTTTTTAAAAATGCTATTTCACAGAACTTTTGTTTTCAGGCATGGACCTAATAAGGCTTACCTTCCAGTAGTAATCTGCCTGTGTCATTTGGATCTTACCTAATCAGCTTTTGGACTTTCCTTTTGCAGAAGCAAGATCAGAAACCTGGCATAAAGAAAGTGATTCTTTTTATTTCCTTTGCTCAAATTGGAAGTGCTATAAGTTTATTTCCTAACTATCTCCAAATTGTCAGCTCTATCACCAAGCCAAATTGAAAAACATGATATGAGAAATGAAAAGACAAACAATACCAGGCACAAATTTCTCCAAAACAAACTTTAGTTCACTTAGCATGACTCAACCTTCCCTGACAGAAATTTTAGTGACTCTTTCACAGAAGAATCAGAAAATTCTCAGGTTTTATACCACCTCCCGTAATGTAGAACTTTTTTTCCTTATACTACTTGTCCTTTTTGTCACTCACACTTCTAACCCATGATTAAATATGCCTGTTTATTGACTCAGCCAGAAAGAAATCCATGGGTCTGCTACGTAAGTGACCTTTTACAGCTGTGCTGATGTCTTTGTTGTCTGACTTCAAGTCTGAAACACAACAGATGTGTATTGGAATTCCTCTTTTGCTTATTATTATTATAATTATTAATATTATATAATTTATAATTATAAAGGCTATGAGGACTTTGAATGGAATAGCGTTCTAAATCACAGAAGACTGGAGAGTTTTCTCCAGAAATGTTGTAAATTACTTTGCATTTTTTATCAAAAAGACCACAGGCTATTTATAAGGCTAATTTATCTATTCCAAATCTTCAGTGATTCCTTTAGGCTTTCAGACAGGGGCAGTTGGTTTCTCTTTTATATGTTAAAAATCCATAAAATTCCAGGCATTATTGAAACATTAGTTCTTACAATTTATAAAAGAACATTTTTGAGAGCTGACCCTGAACTTGTACAGGATCTGCTGCTCTAGATGGATCCCTAAAAATTTGTGGTGCCTGAGCTGAGAATCCTCAAGGAGCTGCTGATGACATTGCAAAGACTCTCTCAATGATTTTCAAGAGTTTTCTCAATTTTCAAGAAAGGCAAAGAAGAAGGACTGGCACTTTCCATATGAGAGAGGTGCTCTGGTATCCTAATAATCTCCATAGCCCTCCATTGGACTGTCTCCAGGAGTTCCTTGTTTTTCTTGTACTGAGCCCAGAACTGGACACAGCACTCCAGGTGAGGCTCACCAGGGCTGAGTAGAGGGGCAGGATCCCCTCCCTCCTCCACCTGCTGCCAGTGCTCCTCCTAATGCAGCTCAGGATCCCACTGGCCTTCTTGGCCACAAGGACACACTGCTGGCTCAGGGACACTTTGTTGTCCACCAGCACCCCCAGGTCCTTCTCCACACAGCTGCCTCCCAGCAGCTCAGCCCTCAGTCTGTGCTGGTCCATGGGGTTATTCCTGCCCAGGTGCAGGAGCCTGCACTTGCTGTTGTTGATTTCAGGCAGTTCTTCTCTGCCCATCTCTCCAGCCTGCTGAGGTCCTTCTGCAGGGCTGCACAGCCCTCTGGGGTATGGGCCACTCCTCCCAGCTTTGTGTCATCAGGGAGCTTGCTGAGGAGGCATCTGCCCTTCATCTAAAAATCAATTAATAACTTAAACAATACTGGGCCTGGTCTTGCACCTTGGGAGACACCACCCATGACAAGAACCTGTGCCACTGATCACAACCCTCTGAGCTCTGTCATTCAGCCAGTTCTCAAAACACATCACTGTCCACTTGTCCAACCCACAGCTCCCAAGCTTGCTGGTGAGGATAGTGAGGAGAGTATCAAAAGACCTGCTGAAGTCCAGGTACACAACATTCACTTCTCTCATCTGTCCAGCTGTCTCCTTGTAGGAGTGAATCAGGTCGGTTAAACACTGCAGCTAAATCTCCAGGAAAAAAGTCAAACATCTAAGCAAATTTAGGATGTATTAGGGGAGGCACTTTCAAGGGAATGTATTAATTTTTTTTCCACACAGCCTGGATTACATATCCAAAATGAAAAAATGTGTACAGCTCTGCTCTCCCATGTTTGTGGAAATTTAGGTAACTGTAACAAAATTACACAGTTTATCAAATCTAGGTAAACAGAAGTAGAGAAGATGGACAGTTCTTTTCTTGAAACACAGGCAGAATAAGCATCTGTGAGGAGGAAAGAGACATGTAGAATAAAGCATGAATTTAGACCAGAATTTAAAAAGTTTCTCACTCTCAAAAAATTGAGTTTCAAAAACAACCAATGGGAACATAAGTAGAATAAATATGATGCTGTTGCTTTTACTGCAGTTAGATAGATTTGCTGAGTTTTTAAACTTTGTATTTGTGTAATACAAATAGAAAGCAAGGAAAAGGTTAAAAAATGAAACTTTACAGAAATGTGCCTCAGAATTTTTTTAAACAAGCATGCTTTATTTCTTCAGAATGACGAGTAACATGGAAAAACTCTATGTAAATATGCCGAGTTAAACACTAAGCAAGTAGCTGTTCCTTCATTGGAAACCTGAAAAATGGCAAAATTAACATAAATATTACCTGAAGGAAAAATGCATTAATCTAGATTTACACAGCACCCTTCATTTCAGAGGATCTTTAAAATCTCTTTAGACCTTACCAAACTAATAGACTGTGTGAAAACTGAACTATTCAAACTGAATTACACTCATACATAAGAAAGGTTCTCATGAAGATCCTGGTTTCTGTACCAGCAAAGATAAAAACCACTCTGAGTGTGCAATCTATAAACTTTAAAAACCAGTATGTATAGTCTTTAATTCTTTATTAGACTTGCTATAATCCTGTAATCCCTTTTTTCTAAAATGAAATATGAAGATTTAATCCAAATGTAAAATGAAGTAATACCATTACTTTAGACTATATAATGGTCTATTTTCCCCATTAATTCTTGACTCATTCCTTATAAAGTCTGACACTTAATTTGCTTTTTGTCAGCAGCTGCACAGATTATCTCTGACCATGCAGTTGAAGTTTTGAATGTTACTGCACAAACTTGAAGACATGGTTTTCATGGTAATTTTACTTCTCCCCTTTACTTTTTACTCCTTGTTTGTATATGACACTAAATCAATTCTTGTTTATCTTGGTATTCAGTTAAGCCACAAAAACTGGAAGGATTCTAGCATGGACCAAGGTTCCCTATCTATCTATAATACTCAATACAAAACTTCTTAATCTCTCAGATTTCCAGTGAGTTCTAAATTCTGATTCATATTTAACTCCTAGGCATTTGGGGCTTTTAAGTAAAACTTAAAAAAAAGACAACTTGTTTTTGACTCACAATGAAATATGATATATGTTATTTATATATTTATTTAGCCGTGGGTTTACCTATGCTGCAGTAGTCCCTGGGAACACTGGTCAATTGCTAGCCAGTGTATGGGAGCAGAAAACATGGACCCAAACACCTCAGAAGCCAAGGGGCAGGAAAAGAGAGACTGTTGAAGAGAGACTGCTGGAGAGCTGAAGGGGATCCATCAGCCAATATCAGGACAATGGCTGTTGGCACAAAGTACCAGTACCTAAACAAGCAAGATGTGATCCATGGCAAAGGACATGAATGCAGAAGCACTCCTAGGCCAGACAAAGTAGCTGCAAATTAGGAAAGGTGTTAAGACTGTATAGAAATGAGAACAGGAATGGTGAACGAGGCAGGATGTGAAAGGAAAAGTGTGAAGTCAAGTAATGTAAGAAGAAGGTAATAAAAAAGAGGTATGGAAATGGGATCTGAATATTTGCATCTGGGAAAAGACAGCACGATTAAGATAAAAAGCAAGATACAATCAAGCTTAAATTTCACAAAATATAGGGAGACAGGGAGGAGAGATTGATGAAGAAAAACACATGGGATCAATATGGAGAAGGAAGACAGAGGAAGTCTTTAAAAGACTGTCCAAGTATCAACTGTGGGATGTGTCAAAGAAATAGGAACACACCATGAAAGTTTTAAAAACTGGGCAGCACAGTGAAGGTGCTCCTGTGCAGACCTGCTAGGAAACTGTTTTTTCAAGCATAATTTTCCTGTCCATGACTGAATCATATTTTTCCAAGTTGAAGAGAAAAGAACCCTGAAATGTTTTCTTGAGACTCTAACTGATGACAACATATTTACTGAACTTCTCACAAAAATCATCACATAAATATTTGATTGTGATTTCAGCAAGTTTATTTCCAGGGGTTTGATTTATAGATAAAATTTCATGTACTGAAACTCCAAGCAAAACAACAAAACCAAGATTATATGAGGCAAAGGCTTTGTTGTAACATATTATTTGCAGCTACTACTTTTTTATTTTTAGGATATAAGTCACTGAAACTAAATGAAGCTGCAGAAGATCCTTCCAGTTTTAATGATTTAAATTTCAATATTGACTTCTGCTCCCCTGATAAATTCCTTGCTGTATTTTTTAGATATAAAGTCCTGCAATACAATGCAAAATCTGAGTACTGATGAATTTATACATTTAAATTAATGTAAAACTATTCAGGACAACATAAATGTAGAGTACGTGTTATTAGTCTGATTTATGCGATTGCATAATCCTGTGACTTTGTTTATAGCTGTGGAGTAAATTCCTGACTTATAAATGAGAACTGAATCAATTGAAACATTTCTAACTTTTTCCACAGTCATATTTTTAGAAAATGAACTGTTGGCCATAACAAGGAATGCAAGGAAAGGAACAGGTTCAATCTTCCATCACTACAGAGCTGAGCTGTCTGCTTGACAGCTGAGCTCAGATTTTACTTGTCACTGAGCTTCATGAAAATAAGTGGAAAATATATTAACTCTTCTTATTTCTACATCTTTTTGATTAAAATCTCATTCCTTTAAAGTAGTGTTACTGAAACATTTTGAATCACAAGCCTGTAACACGTGACCTTGTTGTTAGAAACCAGTTCTAATTCTAGTAGCAGCTAAAAGAAGTGTAATTTCAGGACTGTGAACTGGTGCAGCTGAGATTATAAACTGGCACCATACATGTTCTCTCTAGTGCATGAAAGCCAGTGAAAGTTTTCTCTGGCTAAGGACATAGTATCCAACATGTCAGAACCTCATCTGGGCTTTGCACTCACTGCATGTTGCACATTCTTTTATGAGTTGCCACAGAGCATATATGAGGGCCCTATACTTTTTTAAGGACTGAAAAAAACTTTTCCAACACTGCTAGTAGATTGTATATTTTCCTACTTCTCCAAGTCATCTAATTTTAATATAAAGAAAATTTCTTGTAACTTGTAGGAAATAAAGGTTGATGATACATAAGTTTTGCAGCTCTTCCATATAAGAAGTAGTTAGTTAACATGAGGGATAAGTTTTTACTCTATTGCTTGATGAAAAACAAAGGCAAGGGAAGTCCTTGTCCAGACACCAGACTGAACAATATTTGAGAAGCAAGCTCTACATAAAGTAAATTAAATATACTAATGTACAAGCTTGGTAAAGGAATCCTAACTGTGTATATAAAATATTTCCTTGATGAATAGTCAGCAGCTCTGGTTTCTGTTTAGATTCCTCCCCCCACAGTCATGCATCTAGGAAACCAGATTGGAAAAGATTAATTTCTGGCATTACTAGATTTACTGGAACAAACAGAAATACATTTACTGTGAAGAAACTCTTTCTGAAAGAGGTACTGATGTTATTATGTCAGGTAGAGCAGACTCTGTTAGTCTCTGTCAGACCCTCCAGAGAAAGGGTGGCTGAAAAGGTCAGGAAGCACTGAAGGATGATGTTTTGTTTTCCCAGAACATACCACCTGCTTAACATGGAAAATTGCACCAAGCTTGAATGTCAGACATGCGCAAGTGGCAATGCTTGATCATTTAGGCACAAATATCTGATATATGTGGCTTGGAAATGTCCATAAGAGCTATTCCTGTCTTGCATGAACCCAGAGGAGCACTGCTCTCTACAGGAAAAATAAGGACATAAAATGGCCTTGACTGGAGTAACTACACTATCCTGACATGTCTGCCTCATTTTGCCAACCAATTTTAAAAAATAAACAACGTCATTGAGGAAACTGTTTTTGTATTTGAGACTTTTTTCTCCTTAATAACCAAATAAAGGGGACGAAGTTTCAAATAAAGATATCTAAATATATCCACTAATTGATAAAATTGATAAAATTGATAAAATTACTTTGTTACTTGCAAGACAATAGACAACTGTTCATTGAATAAATGCAAGAGTAAAAGGAGGGTTTAATTGTTTTTGTGTGAAGCTGTAGTTGTGGTAGTGGAAAAAAACAAATTCTTTGAATATACAAAAAAAATTAATCATTGGCATCTAATGGAGAAAAATTTTAGTTAGGTTATTGAAGACATTGTCAAATGCCACAGTTTATTATAAAACATGAAAGAAAACAAGCTTCAACAAACCACAGTAAAAGAGAGATAATAATATCTTACATTACAAACTTTTGGAAGAGTTCAGTTTCTGCTTCTTGGGAGTATTTCCTTCTCCATCTTTAACTTTCCATTAGGACCAAGGGTCTGCAAAAATAAGTTAGATAAGCAGCATTAAAACAATACATGATGCCCTGACAAAACATAGGAAAAGAGGCAAGCTTGGAAGGAAACAACATCCCACCTCAGTGTGGACACTAAGCCACTAGAACAAAAGATGGTTTTGCTGTGTGTACTTTCTCATAATTAAATAATACAGATTAAGACAGACATCTAAAATCCTTGAACTTCTTGGATTTTCATATAATGTCAAATTTGGGAAGCATTGTTTCTTACCTAAGGTGAACAAAGTACAGAACCTACACCCTCCTGGAAGCTATGCTAAGGCACATGGAAAATAAGGAGGTGATTGGTGACAGCCAAAATGGCTTCACTAAGAGAAATACTTGCCTGACAAATTTAGTGGCTTTTTACAAGTGTGACAGTGTTGGTGGATATAGAAGGTAGTGGATTTCATCTGCTTGGACTTGTTCAAAGCATTAAGCATTTTAAACTGCCCTGCACGACATGCTTGTCTCCAAACTGGAGACACATGCCTTTGATGGATGGACCAATCAGTGGATAAAAAATCTGGATGATAGCACTCAAGGGGTTGTGGTCAGTGGCTCTAAATCCAAATGGAGACCAGTGAGGAGTGGATGTTCCTGAGGGATCAGTACTGGGACTGACACTGTTTAACATCTTTGTTGGTGACATGGACAGAGGGACTGAGAGCAGCCCCAGCCAAGTTTGCTGGTGACACTGAGCTGTGTGGTGCAGTCAACACGCTGGAGGGAAGGGATGCCATCAAAAGGGATCTTGACAGGGTGGAGAGCAGGAACTGTGTGAACTTCATGGTTTTAAACTGGAGGGTGGCTTTAGATAGGATACTAGGGAGAAATTCCTTATTGTAAGTGTGGTGAGACAGGCACAGGTTACCCAGAGACACTGTGGAGACCTCATCTCTGAAAGTGTTTGAGGCCAGGTTTGAGCATCATGGTCAAGTGGAAGACCTTTAAGTTCCCTTCTGACCCAAATGTTTCTATTGGTATGTGTATTTCAGTATGAACCAACTCTTAGTAATGAATGGGACCAACAGCTCTTTGAAATCTACACAGAACAGTGGAGCAAATTTTTAGAAAACATGTACTTGTTTATTATATCTCAAACCCACCATTTTTGTAGTCCTTATTTCTATATCATTGTTATCGTCCATTGGGTAATGAATTGGAGGTTATATAAATGTCTCTTTAATATTGAAACCAGATGTATGTACACGGGGTTTTTATTAGATGCTGACTACCATATATTTATGGCCAGATCACTTACATGTCCAAGAAATAAAGGACAATGTATGAAAAATCCAAGACAAAAGTTTCTTGGGTTACCTTTATCCTTGCAATTCTATTCATTTCAGCTTTTGAGCAAGTAGAAGCAAAAAGTTAGACTAATCTTTAACTCTGGTCAACTCTGCCAATTTTCTGGACTACAATCTCATATAAGAGCAGATGTTTTATAGTTTTTTATTATCTTCTTGTAGTTTTGAACCCAATGACCAGTTAAAAGCAATAGCCATTTTACTAATCTGTGTTCCAGACTTTTTTGTTTTTGTCTTTTATGATGTGAAGAGAAGCAGACAAATCTGTAAAAGGCCTATAAAAAACTACTATTCGATGCCATTGTCTAAGATCATCTGGATTTCTCCCATTAATAGTGCATCTCAAGCATTCCAAAACAATGAAAAAGATTATTAGCCTTCCTCAATTCAGAATAGATTATACTAGTTCTTTCAGCTGGAGTATGAATAGAAGTATCTCAGAAGTTCTCAGCTTCTATACTATAGAATGGATAGCTATTTAAATGCATGTTCTGTTGAACAAGCCAAAATATACTTCATCTGGTGCAAGGGGAATGTTTGTGTGTTCTCTGGATTGACTGACTATGGGAGAATAATGTATACTCTTTAATACTCCCAACAGAACTGGTCTGACTTGTAAGTGCTCTTTAAATTTGAAGATCCCTTGCTGATGCTGCCAAAAGCTACTGTATGATGGGCCTGCTAAGAGTACAGTGGGCTAGATGAATTCCAGACATCCTCTCCAGACTATATAGTTCAGTTCAGAGTTTCTCTGTTCATCTTACAGTTAAATGCATGTGTACTTATGGTGTGTGCACTCCTACCTTTAAGAAACCCTTTAGAACTACTTTCAAACCTAGAACCATTTCCAGTGTTATTGTTCCTGTAATGCCCCTTTTTTGCTGTCTCAATTACATTAATATGAGAGAATCTTGCTCTCACAGAAAATGCAAAACGAAGCAGCATTTCTCATTCATGCCAATTTCTCTTTATTCAATTAAAAATATTGTCTGGTGAGATCTTTGAAATTTATCAAGAGATAACAGAGATAGTGATGACACAATTTATTATTCAGTTACTTTGGTTAGATGTTCCATTAGAGGTACAATGAAGTTTTTGCAAAACAGCATGTGGTATTTTATCTTTTCAAATCATTACCTTGCATTCTTTTCTCCAACTCTAAAAGTGGAGACTTCGAAAAGAAAATTAATGAAAAATGTTTAATCGGGATTTGTGCCGTTATTTGATAAAAGATGATGGCAGAGGGTGCACTCCAAAGACACATGCTAGTGGTAATATTTCTGTGAGTTTTTAAATCAGAAAATTAAAAACATATGAGATTATTCTGCTATAAAGGAGTATGTGTTAACTCTTCACCATTCTATTAAGAAATTATAAACTACATGAGCATCTACCAATGGAAAGAGATCCAGCAGAGATGATCTAACCTGGCTTCTATTCTCAAAATTAAGTAAATAAAAAAAATCAGCTCCCTAATGCCTCTTTTTGGTCTGTCAATCTAACCAGAATTTTTTAAAAAGGAGTATTTGATTACTTCAGTTGTCTGGTTAGTGCAACTTAGGCCATTCATGACCTACTGTCATACTTTCTTAGAGGAAGCCCAGTGTAATTAAAAATTTTGTATAAAAATCCAGCCTGGTGAAGATGAGTGTGAAATACATGCTTTCATCCCAGGGGTAAGAATCATTTTTCTCAAAATACGGACCAAGCTGAAATTGGAAATGTAATCTCTACAGTAAATACATACACATGTATGTGTTTATGTATATTGTATTTTAACACAATGCTGCTGACCAAAAACCGAACTGATTCTTTTCATTTGTGCTTGGACACAGACACCCTTTGTTTAATGTGGAAAATGTCTGGCTTCCAGTCAAATTATGAGGAATTGACAGTGTACCAGACTGGGTAAAATAAAGCAAATATCTACTTATCTGAACATTCATTGAAGTTTTAACCCTAGGTCAGGTATTGGGTCGTAGTTTGTATAAGCAGACAATAGTTTCTGTGGCAAAGTAAAAGCATCTAAAATGTCATATATCTCATTTCAGCTATACTCTATACACAGAAAAACAAACCCCACATGTATACAGGGACAATCATGTTTATTTAT
>WEIU01007582.1:70515-96232 GCA_013389925.1 Aegithalos caudatus
AAAAGCAGTGGAGGAAACACCTGAACTTGACACAAACTTAGAACCTGCAGAGTAAAGAAACACAATCATCCTGCTCTTCAATAGGCAGTGGTGATGGGAACTCACTTCAGTGAGTATGGCATTGCTCTGCTATCCTATGCATATATACCAGTTGTCAAATTCATAATTAAAGATACATTCATGCAGAGATGATTATGGAATACTATAGTTTGGTTTTTTTTACGGAGAATTTTGTCTTTTCAGGCTTAGTAATCTACTTACTAAGCAATAAAAACCATGAAGACTGAATATAAACCTCCCATCATGGTAAGGAAAAATATGCTAGAAGTGCATACCCCATGAGAGGAGAAAGGAGCAATGTGTATGTGCCTCACTCACCACTGCCTTCGAGTATGGTTTTAAGTCATAAAATGTCTCTGTGGATCATACCAGTACTGAAAAGGACAGAAAAACTTGGTTTTGCAAATAGCTCTCTCTGTGTCTCAGGCTGTGCACCAGCTGCTGCAAATGCTTGAACTTGTAAAGTTCGAATCTTCAAATCTTCGAAGAATTTTTAGATTATTTAGGTTTACACACATAATTAACACACTGAAGTTAATACACTAGTGCCTATCACTGCTTATTATTCTGATCTTCCATTCCACCTAGATAACTCTAAAAAGAAATTGTGACTACTGCTAGATTCAAATATATCAAAATTATTTCAGCAATACATATCAGTTACAGTGGGGCCAAAAGACAACACTAGTTATATGCGAAAAACAAACAGAAATAGATGTGCAAAAGCTGATCTCTTATTTAGAGTATTTAATATAATTGAAACAAATCATCACCTCCCCACATAACTAAGAAGCCCATCTCTGTTCTGAAGAGACGCAGATTGCTTTGTTAAAGAAACTTATGCAATTGCTGACGTGTGACTCTAGCCAATAGCTTCCTGCTGAATAAATGCTGAGGGCATTCCTGACATTCCTCGAGGGAGGTTCCTGGCCAAGCTTTGGCAGCTGTGTCCATTCCAGTTCTGTACTGAGTGCTGAGCTGCACCCACACAGAAGCCGGCTCATGTCAGCACACGCCGGAATTTCCAGACATATATGGACAACACTCATATGTGAACAGGGTGTTCCTCGCCCCCACACACAAACCAGGACTGGAACCTGCTGAGGTCTCATGTCATAGATTCCCAATGAGGCAATCCCATGAATTCAGTGCTTTGATTTGGTACCTACATCACCAAGGCGGGGTAGATGCTTTTTTCCTTTGTTTGTTTTTATGTTTGTTTTGTTAAGTTTTGGTCCTTTTTTAATTATTAAATAGAATGGAATTCCTTTGAATAAGATGGAACTTATTCCAAAATTTTGAGAATTTTATTTTTTTTTCTAGGCTTTTGACAGAAATATTCTGGATCTGCAAAAAAGTTTATTTTTTCTCAGCAAACTGTCTAAAATTATTGCTTGTGTTATTTAAAAACTTATACCTTCTTCAAAATGCTTTACCTTTGCAAGTCTGATTTAAATGGAATCAGAAATATAAAATAAGCATTGATTTTACACATTCATCTCATGTCTGTGAAATTTCACTAAATTCCTGAATAGTCATAAAGGTTTATTTATGACTTCTTTCGGCTTAGAAAAGTGATCATTCCCATTCAGAGTCACTGGTAAATTTTCTTTGGAGTACAGAAGTATCAAATGTGCATGAAAAGCTCTTTATCAACAGAGCATTTTTGGCAGCCAGTTATAAATGTGCTGACACCCTTTTCTTCAACTAGTACTGACTACCCATTTCTTTCATTCCTTCCAAAAAGTTCTGCTTACTCTGAAGGTGCATTCATTTTACTTTGAATAAGGAAGGACTCAAATAATAAAACGTCCCTCCTGTCCCTCTTTCACCTTTTGCTGTCTCAGACCCAGTGAGGTTTTGTTTGTGTATAAGGCTTACCTTTTTTTTTATACCCTTTCCCTACTTTGCACTGACAGTATTTATGCTGACAGTCACTACCTTGGTCTTCTTCCAGAGATTTAACTGTTTCTTAGTTTTTTACAATAACAACTAGACTTTGCATTCAAGCTGGAGCATATATTTAAATTGCCAGTCCTCTTTTACATTGCCATGAGGTCCCTGGGACGTCTTGAATTATGTTGCAAATGTGGAATAAGCAGGACCAACAGTGTGATCTCTAAGTATGGAATAACACTGAATGTTACTAGATGGTTTGCTGCTGTAGATGATTCCAGTCAAAATGTCAAGGGAAATAAAGTATTCCAGCACGGACCGAGCCTTGTCAAATCTTAAGACATGCTATAAATACAAATTTTTTCTCAAAAGTAGGTCCTGGCACAATTTGCCTCAAGCCATTGTTTATGCAGAGAAGCATCCAGCTGCATTTACATGTTAGCTAAAAGAGAATCAAGGGGTTTACATAGCATACAAAAAATTCGTAAATTACCCATAAAAATATATCATTAACATGACCTATTTCTTTCCCTGTCTTCCTTATGAATGGGTCATAAAGAGAGACTATTAGTTTTGACGAGAAGTAAAACATGAACATAACGATAAGGTATATATGAAAGATGCTATGAGAAATAGATACAAGTTTCACAGATAAAATACCTAGAATAATCCAAATGTCTTTGATAAAATTTGGTATTAAAATATTGAGCTTTTTGTTAATCACAAAATATTTAAGAACAACAATTTAAATTAAAAATCCGAAAAATCTACATACACAAGGTGTAACAATAGATTGTCTATTCAGTTTTACACAGTAAATCCCATTTCTTTGTCTTTTTCTGAACTTGTTCTGGCAAATTCTGAGGCAGAGATTTTCTTCTTGCTATATGTTTATTAGTACTTGGCATAGTAGGCCAATGGTTAAGATCAGGAGCCCCTAGGAAGACCAGCAGTACAATTAGTATTTTAAATAGGGAGAGGCAACTGAAATGATATATTCTGTTGTTATATTTTATTTTCTTTTATCTAGGTATACCTACGCATGAATCTCTATAATGTCCAGCACAAATATGTCTAAAAATATATATACCAAACTACTGAAACGAGAATGGTCTTTTCACTGAAGTGCTCACTTGTCTAAGGTAGGATAATGTGGATATCTAAGAAAGGGAGTGAAAACAGGATTAAACTAATACCTTTGGATTAGCATGGTAATTATAGGATATCCCTTGCTTATTTTTGGGATATACATTTCTATGTATTTCTACTAAATATGTAGATGAACAAGTCCAGCCAGGGATTAAGTGATATCCAGCAGTACAACCAACAACTGCTTTTGAACTACATACCATTCTAAAAACTTGAAGCTTCCTTATTGGAAAATGTTAGGAATGATTCCAAACCAGCTAATGTCCTCTTAATTGTATTATTCATTATTATATATCAGGTAACACTAAAACTAAAAATGTTATCTGAAGCCAGAAACTAAAACTCATTTTAACTTATTTAAGGATTTTGAAGTACTCTTAATTAAATCAAATTTCATCAAAATGTCCTTTTTCATCAGATCCAACTTTTAACACCAATCATTTTTTGTGACAAATTTGGCCTGAGGAAAAATGCCATCAGTGCTGTCTCTCACTGCATTATCCAGCATAACTGCTCTGCTGTTTGTAGTGTGTTACTATGTCATGGATGTTTCTAAATTGCTGCTTAGCTAACACATATATTTCCTGTGCATATTTTCTGGTACAGCCAGAGGAGTTTCCTTGAATCTTTAACACATTTTGATGTTCTCTACGCTCCTGGCACATTTTCTTGATGGGCATTCCTGTGAATATTGCAAAGAATGTTTCAGAGAATTTCACAGGGTCAGATAGAAGGCACAGGTAGCAGACAGAATCTGTGACTCTCAGGCAAGCAGCTAACACAACGTGGTAATACTTCATCTCCCCTTGTGAGCATAATCAATAAAGGATCAATAAACTTGGTATGAAAAAAATGGTTACTGTTCTTTTCCTATATGTTTCTTCTGTAGCAACTCTATCAAAACATTAAGGAAGAAAAATCCATGACCTTTCAGGTCTAGGGTCTCCAGCCATCTGAAAACTTAAAACAGCTTTTAAAACAGTAAAACAAGAAGATTACGACAATGATACTAACCAACTAAAAAACTGATGTGAAATGTTTTACCACCATATTAATCTGATTTAATTCTGTTATCCTATATCTTCCATAAAAGCAATTTGCCCACAGTTCAGTAGGGCGTTACTGGTGCAAAACTAGGTCAGATTACCTTTGGCAGCAAATGGCCTTCTCCCCTTCCCCCATGGCATTCTATGGGAAAGCTGACAATAGGTAACATGCTGATTGGAAGGTCTTGCAGGGGGTACTGAGGGGTGAGCAATGAAAAGTTCCTGCAGGAGGTACCCTTCAATAATGAAGTCCACAGAGCGGAAATCCTCTTGCGTGATGAGAAGAAACTTCAAAGTTTTTAAATAGTGGGGATGGTGTCACAGAACCTCATTCATGGATCCACATAAGGCTTGCTATCAATGACCAAAAAAACCTCATACACACCTGAGAGTGTCTGTTCTTAAGATACTGTTTTTAATTTTTACCTCTATCCATCTGCAGGAATTTATTCCTATACTTTTCTTTTGGGTTCTTTTGTGGCTGTGTATAAATTTGTCAGGAAACATGGCTGCCTGTCATTAGGCATCTTTCCAGGCAATGTGTGTGCAAATGTGTGTGCAAATGTGCGTGCAAAGTGTCTGCAATGCCTGAGGCAGGCACACTAATAAGGCACACTCATGATATATTATTTCATACTAATAGTGGACATTTTTACAAGGCAAGATTGAAAATACTCCTGTTAGATGTGAGCTGTCTTTCTAATAGGGTTTTTGATAAAAGAAATAGACACATTTAGTTTGCAAGAGTTGCAATACAGACAGGAGAACTATAGTGTTTATTGGAGGGAAAAATATGTAGTAGTAAAGCCTTGAGACGTGTAGCCAAAACTAGAGCTGTATTTTTAAAGTTGATTTATTCCCAAGATTGATGTGAATTTAATTTTTTAAAAGTCTTGGATCATATGAAATTATTTATTTTCAGCTTTGGAAAGCTAAAAAAGGAAGCTTGAGCAAAAAAAAAAAAAAAAAGAAAAATACAAATGCATCTGACTGTAATCTTAAATCAGTCTGTTCCTTGGTTTGGCAGATCACAGGGTAACTTAGGAGTTGTATAAAATAAGTTTGACTCCAAATCCATGCAAAATGCAAGCCAGCGACTAAATTTTAAAACAAGTTTGAACACAAGCTGTTTAGAGATTGACATATCTTTTCTTCTTTCAGTGATCCTTAAAAGACATTTTTAAATTACTTGTATGTAGGTAGGTGTATAGTAAAAATTTTTGTGAAAAAAATAAAATCCCCTTATTGATTCTAAATAATTACAATTATTGATTCTAAATAAGCATGTTTCATACAAAGTATATAGACACTACTTGTTTCAGAAACATCTCTGATTATCATGAGGGTGACATAAAAGTAGAGAAAAGGACACCACAGCTCCATTCCTCAAATCTTCATCTTCTGCAGATTACTTTTTCTATTGAACCAGATATCACAGAGTGCCAAACAGTGGACAACTCTGTGAAGAGGTTATGTTTCACCTGCCATAATCTATCCTCACTGGCATTTACATTCAATTAATGGAATATTGAGTACCAGCCATCACCCCTAATTACTAATGGAGATTTAAAAGCTCTTAAATTTAGTTTCCACAGAATATAAAGGCCAACTGAAGCAAGGCTCAGTTTGGAAACAGGACAGCAGTTCTTTACAGCAAACACCGCTGGCCACAGTTCTAACCATCAGGGGGAGTCTTCTGTATAAGAGGTCCTGCCCATGTGAAAGATAGGTTCTGATCCAACTGCAGGTTTTGGGGCTAATGCAGAAATGGCTGGGTGAAACTGAGCATGAGTTATGCAGGAGGTCAGACATCCTGTCCAGAACAGACTCTTCTGAGAAGAAAATTTATAAAAATAGTAACAGAAATATGTAACCCAGTGAGTGTATCAAGCATTTATTTAGGACTTGGGTTCAAAACTCTTATGTACTTTTCCCCCACAGATTCCTAAAGCCATTTGTAACAGGCCAGCTTCTCATGACTACTTATATTTATAGTTTTTCTGCCTGGTTGTCACTGGTCACATTTTTAGGCTTTGCATTGCATTTTAAATAACCTGAGTCATTTCACGTTCATGTTTACCACTCTAGTCCTTATTTTATGAGGATTTTCCATGAGTCTGAAATGAAAAATGTCCTTTCCTCCTCTCTGCTGAAAAGTCACAACCACAAAGTCATCCATCACAGCTCAAATTTGTCCCTTAAAATTTTATCAGATCTCTCAAAGAAGAGATATTTCCAAGCTAGAAGTTAAAGCTCAATTTTTCTTTAGTTCTCAGAGGAGATGAAAAGAGCTCACCTTTCCTCCAAAAATTATTTCCATTTTTTTCTTCAAATTCTGCATAGAAGATTAGCTAAAAGCAAAATCTTTTCATTCCTGGCACTGCAAGCACTTGCAGTTCCTTTTAGAATTTTTTGTATGCTTTTTATTCTGGAAGGGAGAGCTGAGAGGGAAAAGGATATGTTGTGGTTGTGTCCATCATCTCTCTCCCTCATGCACAGTCCATTAGTTTCAAGCTTCAAAAAAGAAAGCATGCACAGAGTGCAAGAAATTAATATCAAGCAGTGTGTCCAGAAACTTTCTTTAAAGGACTCAATACATTCCGCTCTGTTGTATATTTTCCTTCATTGTACTCAGAATTATGAAGAATCTCAAATCTGACTGAGATGTATCATCTACAGCATCACTTTTCCCATGTGCAATAAACCTGCTTCCTTCAGCTTTCTGCAGATGGGAATAACCTATGCCAGGCTATCACATACACGTATGCTACTGGGCCAGCAGCAGGGTTCAGTGCTGGGGACCTCAGTGAGGCACACGTGCCTCCAGCTTTCCACTACTTTGGCAGTGCTGTGGCACTCCCACCATGGTGAACACATGAGTAAGGGCTGTGCTTCAATGTCTTGCTTTCTACATCTTCATACTTAGTTATTGGTTTTAAAGGCAACACATTGCAGAGGGAAAATTAATGTGATATCTGGAGCTGGCAGTAGAGATTTTTCCCAAATGTTTGTGAGGATCCCATGTCTAACAGATGTTACTGCCAAGAAAGAGCCTATTTTTTCCTTTTTTAAAATTAAGATTGTTAGCAATAGTTTTCTGCCTTAAGTGCTTCTCCATTCAAATGCTAACCCTACTGTAAAACAAGATTTATTTGAAAAGGCTTATTATTTCAAGTGGGGGGAGAAGAAAGCTAAGAGGCCCAATATCTGGAATTGAAAAGATTCATCTAACAGCTGTAGAGGTAACTACAAAACTATCTTGCAAAAGACCTTGGAGAAGCAGAAGGAAGGAAGGAGAGAGAGAGAGCAGAAACCTTTCCAAGGAAAGAGTCTGATGCCTTTCATCATCAGCTGCAACAGTGGGAAATTACAAAGCTCTGTGTCCAAGAACAAAGCCTGAGCCTTTATTAAGCAGGCAATCTAATATTAACATTAGGCTATAATATTAACATCAGGCGATCTAATATTAACATTAACTCAGAGACCCATATATGGTTGAATCATGCCTACCCTGTTTTGTGTATTTTTTCCTAATCTTTCTTTTTAATTGATAGGAAGAAAAAATATATTTCCTTAAAGATCAGGGAGGATGGTGAGTCATACATTTTTATTCCTCTGACTGCTACTTAGTGCACTAATAAACAAGAACTCTAAGTATCTATGTACGTCTGAGGAAGAAGTCCTCTGCTCTAAGTATTGAAGAGAGCTTCTGACAGTGAAACTGATGCAGGGCACTGTGCAGGCCTTGGCATTAGGAATAGGAGGGAAACAATCAGCAGAGCTTGCTTCCAGTAGGTTGAAAGGATAAAATAGGTTTCCTCCTGACTGAACAACTGTCAGTGATCACACAAAGTGAAAGGAAGTCAGAAACCAGAGCAGCATGACCTGTTGGGATTAACTACAAAAGCTAATTTAGAAGCCCCTGCTGCTGCCAAAATTATGAGGACAAAGAATTTGGCTTAAAGACACTTTCTTTCTCTTCCTTTGTAACTGAATAACTTCAAGGTGATGTAGAATATAAATCTGCTAGAAAAATATGGATGCCTGCAGTTTGTTTTTCATAAACAGATCTAATACAATTACTGGTAGCAGAGATGAAATTGAGCTAGAAGCTATGAATGCCTAGGCAAACCTCTTGAAAATTTAGCGTGTGTTTGGGAGTGAAGGTTTTGGTTGGACTTTCCCCTAACGGGCAGACAGAATGTGCTAAGTCTGTGTCCAATTCCATGTTTTTCTTTGTTTTCATTGTTATGATAGTCATGGCTACTGCTGCAAAATTAGGCCATTAAAAAAAAAGGCAAGCAGCCCATGCCAAATGGTTCCCATTTGAGCTAAACTCCTTGGGCTCAGCAATAGACAGAGAGGTACCTATTTAGGACATGTGTTTTCTGCTTATTTCTGCCCTTGACTTGTTTTGGATGATACAGTGAGTTGACAGATGAAATTTCCTTCCTAGGGAAAAAGGCTGATATTTTCCAAACTATTTTCATCCCAAATTGGCATTTTCAGAGACCAATATGTTTAGGAAAAAAATCAGTTCAGAAATGTCAAAATATTTTTTTTAAATCAAACCCAAATATTCAACGTTTCCCAAACTGTTTTAAGTTTGCTCACACATGAACTGGAGTCATGTTGCCTTCCTAGGGAGTGGCAAGGGCACTATATGTACATTTATACCTATACAGTAAATGTCACATCAAATTTTGAGCTAATGGAAAGCTGCACAGAAACTAGAATAGGATGGGAGACTTGCACCTGTACTAAATATGCAAAAACTAGCCAGGATCTATATCCTGGACCAGCACTGATAGATCCTCACAGTGTGAAGACCCCTAAGCAACCTACCTGAATTTTTGTGGCACAGAACCCATAAATTCTTGACTCTTCTTCTCAACCAATCCAAGCAAAAACTCCCTTGGACTTTCATCTGTTCCTGCAAAGCATCTATGTCTCGCAAGACATCACAAAAAGTCAGCAGCTGGTCAACCTTATCATTGACCTACTATTGCACCAGCACTTGCAGAGATAAAGAGTGGGAATTAAATGGACTCTGAGGATCTGTGGAAATGAGGGATGGTATTATTCAGAGAGGGGGAAAGCAGAAATATTCAGATCTTGTCTCCAGAAGAATTTACGGTATTTTCTACTGTCTTCACACTCGTCCTTTAGTCTGAGCTATTCTTTTAGGAACATTAACTGTTATGCTTTGACTAACCCATGAAGAATGTTCCTTTCTTGCTCATTTCCTCACCTTCTAAAAGACATTGTGTAAGTGCAGTGTTCTCATAAGAGCATTTAAAGGAAAGAGAAGTATAACTATGTTGTCTTGTAGACTTCATTAAATTGTGCTTAGAACTCATATGCTTTGTTGACTCAAATCATGGGATCAATTCTTGCTGTAGGGATTCTTTATATGTCCCAGAGCATTCATAGCTCGCTGAATTCAGCCATCTACAAGTGTTTAATTACAGACTGTCTGTTTCATATAAAAAATGTTTGCCAGCATTTTTTTGGCATAGTAAGGTATGAACTTTTTAGATCTGTTCATGAGCACCAGCAGCAGAAATGGGGAAAATAACTTCCCTACCGTTACTTGAATATATAAGTTTCTGGATCTTGACAAGATTAGGGTTTTTTTTTTTTTTTTTTTTTTTTTTTTTTTTTTTTTTTTTTTTTTTTTTTTTTTTTTTTTCTGGAACTGTACTAAATTTTGCATTGAAATTTATTGCTTTCCCTACTTCTTCAACCCAAAATATATGTACATTTATGAATATAATATGAAAATTAAGCTCCCAAGACAACATTGCCCAAAATGTGAGCTCAAATTTTCTCCAGAAAGAGACAGCATCTAGGCTTTGAAAATGCAGATATGCCACTATGTGAAGATGCATCTCACGATTCATAGGCTAAAACCATAAAAATGGCCTACATTATTTCATCCCTGAACTGAATATTTTGAATATTTGAATTGACTTGAGGATGAAGGCTGCTTAGTGTCCACATTTTTAAAACAGGGTTTTTTCATCACAGATATGTGTGCAAAATCTTGTCTTGCAGTGAAATGCTGAATTTTTCTGATGGAGTGCTTTTAAAGCTAAACCTGAAGATTTGGGTTGAAAAAGACAGTTTTTTTTTTTTTTTTTTTTTTTAAGGTTTGGAAATCCCATTATTTTCAGTCCTGGAATTTTTTTATATAATACCTTATCTCCCCTCTTTCTGCCTTTGAGACTCATGGCTGCAGTTGCTGTGCAAAGCAAAGTTTCTTTTGAATGTCCATTTCTGAAGAAAAACTGATATTCTTAACTACTGAAGTTTGAGTCCCTGTATCAAGCCAGCAACCTCATATTGCAGTCTCAGCCTCCTCTATGTGAGACACTGCTGCCTCACCTCAGCAGAAGGACCATGTGTAATCCTTTGTTGGCAGACATTAGATAGACCAAAATATGTGAAGACCTACCCTGGAGAATGATGTTGTCTCACCTCTGTCTGGAACACAGAATGCAAAATTGAGTCAGGCAGGATTTAAAGAAAAAAGGCCAAGTTGTTTCAGTACCTGAGGGCTAGGTGAGCAATATTTTTGTACTGCAAGTGGAAGCATAATTGGAAAGGTGAGGAGAAGGGTCTCCCAAAGCTGCAAGGGCAAGCACACTGAGTCTGAGTGAGGCACCATCAGGAAGGCGTCATTTTCACCATCTCTCCATTTCAGCATGTCAACATGGAATTTGTCAATGGGAATATTTGCATTTTGGACTCCCATATGCTGTTCCTTGCTGACTACATCATGGGGAAAGACAGCCCTGGATCTCCCTGCACTTGCCCTTCACTCTCTTCCAGCAGGTGGGTGCCCATGATGTGCTGAGCTGGACCAAAACCCTTGGGGGCAGTGCTCAGTCACAGGGCTGTGGTGGCATGTGCTGGGGGCACTGGGCTGAGGGAGCCAGTGCCCTCTCCATGGCCCCTGTCAGAAATGCAGGAAAGCTCTCATAGCAAGCAGGGAGTTATGCAGTTTCACACCTAAGCCCCGAGTCAAAAGGGTGGAAATGGAATTTTCAGGTTCTCACCAGCCAACCAGCTGGAAGGCCAAGGGTCATTTGTGAGAGAGGCTGAGGGTGAGATATTCCCCTCTGGCAGGTCCCGTTGTGGGCAGGGTTTGCTCCTCTCTAGGCCCTGGCTGTGCTCCAAGGTACCTTGAGGTACACAAGTCTTTGAAGCGTGAGCTCACTTGTTGTCATTTCCACTTCTGGGAAAAAAATGTCATAAGAAGAAATCATTAAATGTGCAGTATTCAAACAGCAAGGCCTCTAACACAACAGGCCTGTTGCAGTGTTATCATATCCAGGAAAACAGCAGCAGGCTGCGTGGCTTCAAAATACCACCCAGAAGCTCTTGTTTGGAAAGGACAACTCATAGCATCAAAGCCTAAATATATTTGCCAAACCATACTTTACTCTACTGCCAGGACACCAAATTCATCCCCTTAAGCAACAATCCACTAAACAGCATAGTGATTGCTTCTCTAAGCTGGCCATGGGTTTGCTTCATAGAGGTCAGGAATACACAAAACCCTGCACATATTAATGCTTGGTGAGAAAGGTGGGTGGTGTTCCATATGAAATCAATCTGGGTTTATAGTTAGTTAGTTAGTTAGTTAGCAAGCCTCAAAGAAAGAATACAACAAAATCAATATAATGGATAGTTGTAAGGTCAAAGGAAATTAATGAAATTTTTAAAGATTTAGATTAATACTTTCAGAACAAAAATAAATGAGACATAAATGTCTAATAGAAATCTCATAGAGGAAATAAATTACAGTGCAAGGTATATACCCATACTTAAAATAAACAACAAAGGGAGTTCCCTGATTTCTGTCTTGCTTTTTCAGACTGTCCTCATCTGCAGTCTTTTATATGGCAGGTTATGTGGAATAACTTCCTTCAGTATCTCCAAGGAGGGGAAAGGGAGGGAGGAGCTCTTCCCTAACTGTTCATCTGAGCCAGTCACAAAGCAAAGTCACCTCTTCACATCTGAAAGCACTGCAGTAACATACTCTGCATACCAAAACACAGCTCACCAAGCCACAGCCTGGCCCATCAAACTTCTGACACGGCATGCATCCAAGTCAGCTCTTGTCTTAATTGTAATCATGGTATCTACTACACTCTGTGTGCATGGATATGGGTATGCACAGGTTCTGATCTGAAGACTGTGGTATGCCTGACATAGCCCTGCAACAAACATGTGCATTGTGTTTGCCAGGAACTCTTGGTGGGAGACAGAGTGACAAGTCATGGAAGCAGTTTGCTTTTGTAATGTTTTTCTTTTCTTCCTTCCCAGAAATTCATTTTGTACACTGTACACATCTTTCAGTACTCATCCTGGCCTCCTGAAAACAAAAATCTAGAATGTCAAAACTTGATAAGGAGTTCAAACAAAGAAACAAAGAAACAAAGAACCCAACCACAAACTGTATGCAAAATAGGTACTTCAAATATATGTAGCAGATTCATGTTTTATATACACACAACAGTATGTGCATATATGTCACATATGAAAAATATATGTGTACACATGAAGATGTGGCATTTAAAATTTGCACACACACAGGTAAAAATCCTCCAAAGTGATAGTCTTGGTCAGAGAGCAAGTGTATTGGTTTTGCCTTTTAATATTTTACCATCTGAACTCAGGGGATAATAGTAAGCATATGTAATTTTGGAGTTTAGTCATCTAAGACTTTCTTACAAGTACTTTGACTCATGGTATCTGTTGGGGAGTGCTTGTCCATGTAAACTTCTAGGAATTGCATACATGTGAGCTTGCACATGGAATGAATCTCTTCTAGGTATAATTAAAAATGTTTTTACAGATCAGCAGGTCATAAAGCAGAACTAACTGGTTTTTTTCCCTTTGACTTCCTTTACTCTGATAGATCTTAAAAACTATGTTTAGCATCTGATAACCTGAAAGGGCATTGCTTAGCATAAGGGTGAAATCATGTTATTTGTGCTTTGATGACTATTACTGATTCTCATATGGGAGCAAAACATTCTGTGTAGAGAACTCATAAATTTATGTTCCTTTTATTTATAAACTGTTCACTTACAGGACTTGGGATTCAGATTTATGAGGACCAGGAAAGGGAAGGCTGTAGTTGTTACTCCTGTTCCTAGCCAGAAATGAGGGTGCTTGAGATTTAATGGTGCTAACCAACCAAATATTTTCCCCTAATATTTCTATATCTGTGCTCAAAAAGAGATAGCTACATTTTAAATAATTTTCAGCTCATAAACACATAGACTTTAAGGAGACTTATCACACACTTTCTGAGTCTGGAAAGACTTACAAATGACTAATCACAGTTTTGTGTATTCAATAACAGAAAAGTCCAAATTTAAGGTGTAGCAGTTGAAATGCTGCTGTATACATACAAGGGGTTATAACTGGTCTCAGCAGTTATATAGCATAGAAATAGTAAGGTGCTAAGCTGGTTGCAAGGGCAGCCACAACTGGCACTCTCTCTCCAACATTCTGCACCCACACCAGCAGGCTGGGTTTGGGCAAGAACCACTCCCAGTAGGCCGGGGGTGGATAACCAGGGCAGGTGACCCAAACTGACCAAAGGGATATTTCACACTAGATGACATCTGCTCAGATATAAAAGAAAGGAGAAAACATGGACATTCATTGTGTACAATATTTGTCTTCCATTGTAACCACTACTTCCTGGGAAATGCCTGGATATTGCTTGCTTATGGGAAATAGAGAATAAAATATTTTGGTTTTTATCTTTGCTTGTGCATGGGCAACTTTTGCTTTTGCTTTATTGAACTGACTTTGATCAACTGCCTTTGATCCATGAGGTTTTTTCCATCTTATTTTCTCCCCCTCCCTGTCCTGTTGAGGAGTGGAGTGGTTGGTAGGCCAACCCAGCACACATGAACATGGATAAGTTCCACCAGCATAGAATGATAGCCATCCTTAATGCTGTGTATAACATTACTTGTTAATATGTGCCATAGTACTGACAGCCTTCTGGAAACCTTAGCAATGCAGAGGCTTGAAAGAAATGGAATGACCTGTAGTTCATAAACAACACAGTCTTGAATAAGCTGCTTCTAAAGGAATCAGAAACTTTTGCTCATAGATTTATCCTTCACTTCTAAAACTAACAGTGCTAAAAAGTGGCATGACTATAAAGGCAGTGCAGCAATAAAAATTCCAGTTTGACTCTAGGGATAGCTTCAGAGACATTGTGGTTAGAATTTTCTCCATTATTTACAAGTTGCCAAAGAGGAATGTTCTTTATTCTGGACTGACTTTGGGAAACCTATTAAGATTTTTAATTACATTCAAAAATATAGTTATGTTTTGAAACCTAGTCTGCAGGAAGTTTAACCTTCATTAAGGTCTCTGAGTGTGGCTGAGACTTATGTATTAGGATGTGCTTAGCTTGTCTCTGCCCAGTAAAAGCACGAGGAATAATGCCAGTTTAGGGAACGAAGAGAGCAGAAGGGAAGGGGGGGAACACAAGTTATGAGCTGCTTTGGTCTTCATACTCAGGAAGTCCTAACCAACTTCCATTGCCTCATCTCATTTCTTCTATTAGAAGGCCTTTATAAATTACAGGAATAAGTCACCCATTGCAAATAACTTCACAACGGAGAGCAACTAAATGGGGCTGAAACAGGATAGGAAACTCCCTTCTCCTACAGCAGATAGCTCCGAGCTGCTTGCATATTTTCCTCTTGGGTAAGGATGAAAGTCAAAAATCTCAAACATCTCCACAAACTGAAAATCCAAAAAAATATGTGAGCTGAGTGCAAATGGAGCATTTAATGTCAATAATTTCATGATATCTTATTATCATGCTGATCTTTCTTTATTAATTTTGTATCTAAATTAGCTAATATTTAAAATATTTTACTTTTATAAGAAATTCTGTCTTGAAGGAAACAAAAGCTTCCTAATTCAAGTAGTTGAAAAGGCATATTTTTAATGTTTCCCATAAAAATTAATAATTAAAAAGGAAAGGGAAATGTTGGTATCCTTTTCTTAGCTATCAGTCTGAGTAATAACTGAAGTCTATAACAAACCCTCTGTATTTTGGTGTGGTGGCTCTTTGGTGACTAACTCTTTTTCCTGCCTGGTTAACTGCAGCAGCATTTGGATCTGGCCTAGAAAGATGGGTCTCTTAACTAATCCAACAGCAGAAGAAGGCTTCACTCATGTACTGATAAGTCAATGGAACATCAAGAATAAACATTCTTTTTTTTTATAGTCAAGAACAGTGCAGCAGATCACAAATAGAGTGTATCCTTTGGCAACAAAAATTTTCCTCTAGTCAATTCCATGATTAAGCCAAAGCCACTACTTTATTCCTCCACCTGTCTCAGTGAGTCAGAAATGTTTTACTCTTGTTTTCCCTCTAAATGATATGCCAGTGCCCTGCCTGGACTGCAGAGGCACAGGTGGTGTGCCCACATTTGTGAATTGCTTAGCCATTGCAATCTTGGCAGCCTGCCTGAGCTTTGGTAAGCTTTTTTTACTGGATGAGATAGCAAATAGAGGGGAAAGTCCAATTTTAGTGCCGCTCATAGTTTTTTACTCTAAAAATCAGGAGTTTGAAAAATCCAACATCATAATCTGTAAGCTGTTTAGAGCTGTGACAAACTGAAATTCTAAGTTTTGTTTGTTACCAGAAGTACTGAAATGTTTCAGAGATTAATTCCATAGAATTCTAAAAGTTGCAGACGAGATATATATTTGTGAGCCAAATTTTCACGTTCAGTTTGTATTGTACTGCTACTTCAATGACTTCAGAAGCATATGTAGCTTTGTACCTGTGAGTTATATTTGTGTATTGGAAACTTCTTTCATTTACTGTATACATTTTAACTTATCTCATAACTGCATTTCACACCAAATTTTCTCTATTAAAGCACATAATTGATGGCTTTTGCCAAAAGTTCTTCAAAAGCCAATAAGAGTATGAACAACATGAAGAGATGTCACCTATACAAATGTCATGTCAGCCCAGGCAGTGTGCTTCCCATCTAATCACAGTGGGAAAGAATCTGTATGACTCAGAAGCAGGAAAATAAGCAGCAGACCTCTGGACTGAGTAGTCAGCTTGCCAGGGAAGAGAGCTGTCAGAACCAGTGAATTCTCCTCTGCCTTATTCAGTGGATTGTAGAACTGTGATTTCTGTCCCTATGGCATCCATCTGCTCCAGAGAAACAGAGTTCTGTGCCTGGTTATCGTTGTTTCGGTGACAGCAACAGATTCAGACACTTTGAGGCATGGTGTTGCCAACACAGCCGTAAGAACATCCGTAAACAAATCAACCCCCAAACCCAGAAGAGTATGCATGTGCCCACTGTGTGCGTGCATAAACTTCAGACTGACTCGTCTCATGCCATACTGATGAGCAATATATTCTGGCTGTCCTTTTCCCATGCAGGCTTAGCATGATGATTTGTGTACTCAGCACTGAAACCTACACTTTTCCCAGGACCCATCAGGTCAGATTGCCTGTAACCTATTGCTGCTTTGATGGCTCTCATCCTGCTTTCAATTGATGTGGCAGTGCGTGAATACATATGACCGAAAGCTTGATATAAAATTCATTTGTCTAAACACCACCTATTTATGTTTGATGGCCTGAACAATTATTAATCCTGATTGGAAATATAAGTCATTGTGTCTGCAGTATCCTGTCACAGCATCCCTGTTAGCTCCCCTGAGGCCAAATTCTCTGACAATGCACATAGTGTCCGGTTCTTTCTGCACACAGTATCGTGCCCTAGCTGAAATCCCAGGGAGGAAACCTCTTTTTCTGTATGCTCACTAGTGTGGATGATCCCCAGGAATTTTCCTGGTCTGCCAGTGTATATCCAGTAAGACAGGAGATAGACCCTGCACCACTGTGTGCAATAATTTTCCACACTCCCAAAAATGCTCAAAAATGCCTCGGCACATGCACACCTCGTCTATGGTGGGCACAACCTATATCCTTCCTGCTACAGCATGAGCTCCCACACTAATCCTGGATCTGGGTAGAGCCCTGAAGGAACTGGAGCTTCCTGTAATCTATAGAAAGTGTGGAAAACTCCAGAACAGAAGCAGGCCTGCTCTTTATATTAAAAAAGTGATACATTCATCCTCACTTCCTGCTTTTCACTGAATTCTCTCCCTTAGAGAAGACTCTGCTCCATCATCCACCACTCTCAATGAAATATCAAGTTCTAGGTTGTCAGATCACCTAATCTTCACAGCAGTCACATACAAAACCCAGAACAGCAGGCACCAACCACCCTGTTACATTGATGGCTGGCACCACACACCTTCACCCAATGCTGTTTTGTCAGCAGTTATTCCACTCAGCCATCATGAGCACAGTGAAATACAGCAGTGGGCCTGGACCAGCTGCTACCAGTTCCTGCTGTGGTAGAGCCAGTCCCTGCTAGGTTCCCACTGCTCCATGGGCCCACAGCTCCTATCTTTCCCTGTGTCATCCATACACAATATGTGATATGGTAGGGGAGCCCCATTGCAAATAATGTCCCCCGCTCCAAACCCATAGATATGTACAAATATGTCTCTTGCTCAGGCCAGGAAATGGCTAACAAAACCACAGTAAGCAGTTCAGACACATACACATAGCTCAGCTATGGTGGAAAAGCATGGTTTTATTTCTGTTGACAAATATTCCAGGACTGTTGAGTATTTCCTTCATATGATGTGGTGGAGGCTTCTAGGCAGCCATGGACCTGCAAATGTTGATCTGCAGGGACTGGCACTAAGAGTTTTGCTTTTTGCACACAAATGAGGAGAGCAAAGCATTTACTTCACCTGTCACAGCATTTTTTGTGTGATTTTTAGAAGTAGGTGTCTGGTTTTGACTTATGTTTTGCCTTCCAGCACAGTGCACTGAAGAAGATCTCAGTTCCCACATCCTCACACAAGCATGCACACTACAGGGCTCTCTCCTCCCACATTTCCAGCAGGCTGAACTGTGCCACACCACACCACTGATCTCCAGGATTTCAGACCAAGTTCCTTGCAGCATCCAGGGAGAGAGCATGCTGAGTGGCAAGGCATGAATGACACAGTCAAGTCGGGCAGGGTAGAATCTCTTGCTTGGAAAGGGAAGAACAGGAGAGAAGTGCAGACCAGGTACTATCCAAAGGCACACCATGCAGAACACAGCATAGACAACCCTGGATAACTTCAGACACATCCTATGGGTCCACAAGGTAATTTAAAGCAGGGTGTTTCTCAGTTCTGTGTGGTTCTTACTGGGATAATTATCAGAAACACTCCACCAGAAGATTGCGGTAATGTGTAATGGAAATAGTGATTTTGATGTTCAATCTGGTAGAAGTGCATCATCTCAAGTACATCATTGTAACTTCATTTTGACTTCAGTGAAGTATTTCACTGAATACTTCAGATGCAAGTATTCAGTTGTCATTAGATGACAACTTTTCCCACCATATAGAAGTACTAAGGCTGGGAGCGGCGTATTTTTTAAATTTATTTTCTTTTATGTTTTGTTGTTTTGTGGTTTTTTAATGCTAAATTAATTAGAAACTGACTGAAGACTATAAATAATATTTTAGTTCTAGCAGTTTAAATTAATCTTAATCTAAGAGGGACTATAATAACCATTTGGTCAGACCTCCTGTGTGAAAATGGGCACAGATGGAATGAAGGAGCATTGTACCTCTGGGTATATATTTCTATATTTCCTCTAGCACTGACACAGAACTGAGAACATGGGAGGTTAGTTGCATGGTAAAAAAAGAAATGTGCCATCAGTTGATTATGTTGCCTTTCATATGCATTCTACTGCAATGCCACTTTTCCTCTGCTTCCTGTGAATCAATAAAAGGATATAATCTTCTGTAAAGAATACAATTATGGAGAATCCAGATAACCCTTTAGTCAAAGAGTAAGCTAAATTTCCTTAAGGTCAGAATGGAAATGCCTACAGATTTCTGTTCTTTTTTTCATATGTATCATAAAATCATGAGCTAATTTTGCTTACATTTCCTCTGCAGAAAATTAAAACAAGTAAATTGCTAAAAGACAATAATTAATCAATCAGAAACACCATAAGTATGTTCTTGACTCTCCCAGTTTCTTCAGCCTAGTGTTAAAAAAAGTAATAAAATATTATATCCAGAATATTCTGGATATCCTACCCTGTGAAAATTATTATTATTATTAGTTAGAACTGCACACTAGATAAAATAAGACAATTTTACCTCAATTTATAGAGAGGTTTAAGATTACTTTTGATATTTTTGTATGTGATTTCTTTGGAGGTTTTGGTGTTTGTGTTTTTCTTTTGGTTTTGTTTTTTCCATTTATGAAATAAAATATTCTCCTTGGTGAACTGGTTTGATGATGGAATTGCTCCTGAAAGTTATTTGTCAGTGAAAGGAGCAATGAGAACATAATAGCTAATCCCTGAAAAGTTCAGCTGGATTAAAAACAATTTGAATGCTTTTTTGGAACAACAACAAAAAATATTTGCAGATGGTCTTCATTAGAAATACTGGTGGTAAGAGCTCTTTAACAGCTCTAATAGAATGTCTAGTCAATATCCCCTAGGCGTTAATATTTTCTGTTTCAGAGATTAACATTCTTGTCGTTGACATCTCCTTGCATTGAAGAAATATACTCACCATACACACATATAGATAGATATATATACATATATACACACATTATCCCTTTTATGCAAGCAGATAACTATACATATTAATATATTTGCATATGTTTGTATTACAAGAAAAATAATTAAATGGATATGATGTTGAGGAGCCTACTGCTTCAGATTAATTTTTCTTCTTTTGAATCTGAAACTAAGCTAAGAAGGTTAGCAATTTATTTTATACTATGCTGGCAGTGTCAATTACACATTACCATTGCAAAACCAATTTCCTGCCATGGAGAAAATGGATGTACCCTGGAGAACATATCAGCCTCCATGTCATCCCACTGCCTTGACTTTAGCTATGGTGCCACACACAGACAGATAGTTAGATATATAGTTATCCAACCTGCATATATTATCTGATTGGCATGTTCACTTGCTCCTTGACTGCCATAAATGAGCGGCTGTGCAGGTGCCATTAGCACATGCATCTTTTTCTGAATGCACCATTGTAGGAGTAGCTGAAAAGCTGTTTGTACTACACAGTCAGAAAGTTGGCAGCAGGACTGGGTGAAAAATGGCAAGTATGTCTCAAGAAAAAAAATCAAAAACTTAATGTTTACTCTACATTTTTAATCAAATACTTTTCGGGTTTTGATATTACAATTATTGCATTTTCCTCTTCTTACCTTTCTTCCTCTAACCTTTTTATTTTTTTCTACTCTTTTCATTTCCTGCCCTTTGTTTTTAACCACCAAGTAGAAGAGAATGATGATAAAGGAACAGAATGAATGAGAGGGAGGAAGAAACAATACTTATGAAACTGTAACACTTTTAATAAGTTAGTTTAATAGAGATGTCTTTGTTTACCTGTATTAAGATAATAAATATCCCAGTTAGGTGAAGCTCAATTTGATAGAAAATACTTGGCTTGCTCAGCTTGTTTAGCTGGTTATAGATTTTGACCCTATCCATTTTGTCTCTTAAAAATGGAATAGTGCCTTGTTAGACAACACTGTAAAAAATTACTGCCTCCTTTTGTTTCATGTGTTGGGTGTTTTCAATTTACGACCTGAATCAGCATATATACATGTTTCATGCATATGTATAATACTTTTGGAAAAATTGGCAAGAATAATCTCTAAGTTAGAAAGGAAAAGAAATAAAAATTTTATGTTTACAAATCTGGGCTTAGGCTGTTCCTCCATCTCAAGATTCATGTGTTTGCTTTCCATTTCAGCAGCTGCTGGAAGCACTTTTCAATAGGAACCAAATAAATCCATACCACCTGTCAGTCTGAACTGGAGGCCAAATCATTCTGTTATTCTATCTCAACATTTAAGAAGTAATAAAGCATCTCAACCTCAATTTTCATGCCATGAAGAAAACAAACCAAAAAGGGAATAATAAGACCTTTGTTAGGCAATTTACAGGCATGTGACTTGGAATTACAGTAAAATCTTCATCATTGCTCCAAAAATTCTTTGCAATCTGAAGTGCAGTGTCTTCCTCTCCAAATTTGGTAAATTCTGCTATGTTATAGCTTGAATTTAATGCTGACCTATATGTATTTTACTACAAGTTATATTTTTAGGTCTTTTAATGTTTCGCTTCTCCCCCTGTTATGCCACATGGCAAGATGGTTTTGAAGAAACTTACAGATTTGTGAGTATAGAAATTATTATCTGAGAAAACCATCAGGATTCTTCCAGAAGCACATGGTGCGTTTATCCCTATAGACTTACTGTGCTCTAAACTCTGCAGCTCTCCCACACAGTGTTCATAAATAAAAGCACACATTGAATCCCTGCCTTTAGTCCTAAATCCCAAGGTAAGGATTGACTGGAATATACTGGAACAGATCTTTAGGTTTGGATGAAATGTTAATCTTAGGTCATCGCCATGCCTTTCAAGCACTCAAAAAAATAAAAAACCCCACTGTAATATGCTATTTTGGTACTGGGCCATGCAAATCTTGCCCAAATTTTGAGTGGAGGAGCTGTCAGCAAAGAGCTGTATAATTGCAGGCAGGAGGTACTTCAGTGCACTTTAAATGAAGCTTGTCCCCTCATTTAGCTTCAAATCAGCTGATTAGGAAAAATGCATTATTGTGCCAAGATGAAAACAGATAAGCCAAACGAATAATTTGTTTTTCCAGTGAGAGTTCCATGAAATCTATTAAATAAAGAGTCCAGAGCAGTAATCAACACATTCACTAGGGTGTTAATGGAGATATGGTAAAGCAGTGTATGACAGCCAAGGGACAGAGCGCACTTCTTACTCACTCTCTCCAGCCATGAAATCAGTAACTCAGATCATTCGTCTTTGTCATCTACTATTACTTTGGGGTGAATCAGTGCACGGACGTTTGAGGACATCCCAAGCAGATTTGTTCATTTAACAGGCAAAAAATCAAAACAAAAAAACAACTCTTTTATTTGAAAGCCAGGACCAAGAGAGATTTAGTTTAGCTAAAGCAATATTTGACATTAGTTCAAGTTGGGCAGGAGTTCAGCCAGAAGTTATCATATGATTGGGTTTTGGGGTTTCTAGTTTTTTGGAATCCTGTGTGAAATGATCTAGTAGCGGTCTGAGTCCAAATTTTGAAACATAAGTGCCTCCGTTCCTTGCAAAACCCCACAATTTGCAACATTGTTAAGAGTCTCTAAATAGAAGGAAAGACATACAACCCCTAGTCTGCTCCAGGCCTGCTGTGCACATCTGAAATAAGGAGACTGGGGACATGAAATGACATCATTACCTTTGATCTCTTGACAATCCCTCATTAGGAAAAAAATCTCTGAGAAAAAAAGGAAAATAACTACTAACCACACCAACTACTCTGTTAATGTGTTTGTCCTTATCCTACACATCTCAGCAAGCACCTCTTGGCATTGTCACACTGGTTTTGAGCCTGGCTAAGAGTCCGCAGGATCTATGCAGTGAAGGTGAAACAACTCACCACGACTTCATTTACAGTCATTTGAAAAGTTTCTTCAAAGTTGACTTTTCAGTCATTTGTCTTCTAGGAGGTATAAAATAAAATATATTAAAAAATACAGAGGTTAAGAAAATATAATGAAAAACATTGTCATATTTTAAATATATGAAGTTCTCCACTTTTAAAGAAAGGGTTTTTTTATGTCTATCACTCTAGGCTTCACTGCAACCAATGAAGCACATCAAATCTGCATTTAAAGTACATATCCTATGAAACAGTTTCAAAAAGGGAACAGTTTAAAGTAAAGGAAAAGCTTTCGCTAATCTTTCACATACAATGATGTCATTAACTATATAATTTTCCCATTCCTGGAAGGGTTTTCCAGAAAGTATTTCTTAGAGGACTGTAATTAAGAAGGTATGTTCGCCTCCTCAGTAAATAAGTTATGTTTTTAAGAGTACATCATGACAATTCAGCACTTAAAAATATTAGCAAACCAAACTCCACTAGTCTAAAAAGTAATGAAAAGTGCATGAAGACATGGGATATTTTCTTTGTGAACATCAGTAATAACATAGTAATAATGATTATATACCATTTCCCCATTTGTTTGTTGAATTGTTTCATCTCTCTTCCTCTGCCACCTTCTACATCTCTCCTCCACCTGTCCAGATTAAATTTTGGGCTAAAAAATTAAACTTGTCATTCAAGGTTTCAACTGAAAATGAAATTTCAAATTTCAGAATATGGTTTCAACTTCAGATAAATGTGTAGAATACCATTAAAACAAGTGTTGAAGTTAAGAGTAATATTCTGTATTTGTTTAATTATATTTGCTCAAACTTTGGAGTAGCTAAGAATATCTTCTGTCCTGAATGGACTTTACCAAATCACATGCAACCAGCTATTGAAATGAAGAAAAACTGAAAGTTATTTTTTCTACAGTTTCATTTGACTTTTTCTAATTTTTGTACCATACTGAAAATGACAGATGAACTGCAAAAGTTTGTGGTTGTATTTTATGTCTCTTCTATAGCAACATGCCATGAAGGCTACACAGCTGCAGCCTATTTTTGATTCACAGGAGAGGAATGAGGCCTATGGAATCCTGCAAGGGTTGCAGAGATATATGGTTTCCTGGCATTGATCACAACTGCTGGATAATGGCTCCCCTCAGAGGTAGCACAGGAACCATGCGCCAGCCCAGAGGGTCCCCTTGCTACTCAATGTCAGGAGGAAAGAGGTTGTGCATTATACATGAGTTTTTGCAGACATGTGTTGCAAACTCCATCCTATAATGAGATAGTTTGCCAGTTTAGTTATTTTCTTTTGTAGGAAATGACTATAGCTAATGAATACTTGTTATAATCAATGATGGAAGTATACATAAAAAATTAAAAATGAAAATGTGGTATTAAGATTCATTTTACAAAATATAGTAGGCTTTTAGGTTGCAGTAGAAGCCTTTAAAAGAGAAGCTTACCTGGCCATTTTCTAATATCTGAGCTTCACAAAACTAAAATTAAGGCAAAATAATGAATAAAATATTTCTACTGGTTTTGCAAGCTAGAGATGTGAATGCTTCTCCAAACAGATGTTTAGAGTGATGCTGTGCCAGGCTCAGTTGTGTTTTTGAGAATGTTCTTTCTCAGTAGTGTCCCTCAGAGTGTCCCACCCATAGTGTCCTTTAAAACTTACAAGCAAATTTTCTTGCCTCAAAGCTGTTAATTTAGGATAACACATCACCATGAACTCTGCCCTGTACTTCTTTGAGGGATTCTATTAAGAAGCATGAAGATGACACCTTCCAATAATATTTCCTGCCACTTTTATGAGCTGCATTAAAATGTCATTAAACTGACTTTTAAAAAAATATCCTAAAAGATTTCTAAAAATTGCTCACAGTTTGACCATCAGATCATTGTGGAATGTATTAGTTTGACTTGTTTATTAAACAAGATAATAGAATAAAAGGATAATTTAATACGTTGAACATATTTGTTGAGGTCTACTCATTTTTCAGATTTCTCTAATACAAGAAATGGAGAATATCAAATAAAATCAAATAGCATGTGGCAGATTAAAAAAATATCCAGGAGTTAGTGATTTTTCCCAAATTAGGGGAAAAAACTTCAAGTCAGAATTTTCTGAGATGATCCCCATCACAACATGGAAAGTCTGGAAGATCTAACTTGTGCAAGAACTAGGGAAACATCAGCCTACTGCTCAGTAGCAGCTGAAGTAGCAAATAAAATTATAGGAATCATTAGGTAAGGAAAAATGACAGAGAAAGAAAAGAGCAGAGCTTTACCCCAGTGTAGACATTGTGACTCCTACATGCAGGGGCGTCCCTGGTCTCCAAAATGGATACAGTGCAGTAGGAGAGGTACAGAGAGGGCAGCAGTACCCACAGGATGGGCAGCAGCTCCCATACATGGACCAGTCATGTACCTGGGGCTCACCTGGGGCTCTCGTGCCTGGAAAGGACTCAGCTGGGCAAAAATATGACAAAGCTTTATAAAATCATGAGTAAGGAAAAAAAAAAAAAAAGAAAGAGGAAAAAAAAAAAAGTGGATGAGGAGTGATTGTTATCACCTTTCCAAATATAGACCATGAATGAAACCTAATGGATGACAACTCTAAAGCAAGCAGTGGCAGATATGTCTTGCCTGAATACATCACTAAGCTGTGGAACTGCCTGCTTACTGTGTAAATCTTAAGTGAGATAAACAGGAGACTGGAGAACTTAGTGGCTATTAAATGTGTAGATTTCATGTCTAGATCAGCAAAACCTTTAATGTCAAAGTGAAGGAGGCAGGGAGTATCTTATTTTGAAAGTTCATTATTCTATGGATAAAGGACAAGTCCAAGCACATTGTTGATCTCTAAAGGAATTTCAGATTTAAACATAATCCTTAACAGAAAAAAAAAAAAAAAAAAAAAAAAAAACAAAAAAAAAAA
>WEIU01007582.1:98213-117749 GCA_013389925.1 Aegithalos caudatus
ACAGAAGAAATATATATATATATATATATATATATATATATATATATGTAGACACACATATATATATATACTCTATATGTGATGTGAGGTGCCATTTCTTCCCAGAAGTCAAGGAATGGAGAAATCCAGTACTGCTGCTTCTTTCCACTAAATTTTCTCACATGGCCGTTGTTGAATATGGCCATTACTGGCTTGGGAAGTAATGGCTTCATGTAGCACATTATAAAAATAGAAATTAGTCAGTTTTCCAATTCAGCTGGCAGTTTTTGTTTTTAATATTTTTATTACTGCAGACATCATCGTCCAGCCATCTGCTAAAGATGAGACAGACAATAACTGAGCAGAACTGGAATGAATTTTGCTGTATCTGCAGCTGGGCATTTCATTACTGTATTCTGATGGGGAATTGATGGGGAGAGGTATTTTGTTCTTTTTTAAGAGGTATTTTGTTCTTTTTTAAGCATCAACATTGATGCAGAGGAGCACTTAAGTGTGAAAAAGATACTGGTTTTTACAGGAAGACTGAAAGGCCCATACTGACCTTTGTTTACCACCCTCCCATCACTGTTGTGAGAGAAGCAGCAAGTCTGTCTCAGTTCCTCCTTCTGTCTTTCCTGAGGCTCTTCTGATAACTGAATTATCAAGATTTTTGCAAAGCTGAGAGGCATTAGGTTAATCCACGCCAGATGCCACAGCTTTCTTGTATCTTGCTCTAGTTCTTGATGCTTCCTTTCCCTCCCCTGCAGAGTTACCCTCCAAAGGAAAAACATGACCATCCTCCACTGTAGAAATTGGCAGCCTCTTCCTTCCTTAAATCCAGATTTACTCTAGAATAGATAATTAGAATGAGAGGCTTTGGCCAAGCTACAGGCCATATTGTTCATCAAAAGGGGAGAGCACTCACACTGAGGTAAGTGTGCTTTACTATGTATCAAAAATCTCTGGGAAAACCACTTTTTTAAAAAGTTTGGCAAAAGTAAAATAAAACAGTGCCTATTAGGGTAATATTAAGTCAAATGTGGTGGATGGGGTGTGCCCTGAAAGCACAGCAACAGCTTTCTGCACACAAAAGTTGAAAGTGAAACCTTGAAGTCCCATGGCAGCTTTAATATTAGAAGTTTCTGGGGTTTGGTGGTCTTTAGCCAAAACTGTTCCTACACAATTATCCTATTGATCTATATCTTCTCATTACAAATACAGTTCCTTCTGTTTGTTCTTTCTATGGGATTGCTAAATAACTGGAAAAACACACTGGATTAAACGATGCTTATAAACACAGTATTTGCCACTTGTGTAGAATTAAAAAGAAATACAAGAATCACCTGTATCAACTTCAACAAATGTCAGCATGAAAGCACTGTAGAATAAAAGAATGGGGAAAACACAGCTAGAAGCAGGACATAAATGAGCCCTGATTCACTGCCCATTGATGTCAGTGGAAAGACTTGCACTGACTTCACCAGATGAGGCCTGTTGTGAAGGTCTGAGGAATGCTAACGATATGTTCAGGCAGGATATTTTTTTTAAAAAATGGGGATGCCTCTTTTTTTTTTAATCAATGGGTTTTTTAGTATGTTATTGCTTCACAGAATATCCATGTCCATAAGAAATTGTAGCAAGGAAAAGCAGACGATAGAAAATCTTTTTAATTCACCTTCAATTAGTCAGAAACTTATCTATGTCAAGAAAGAATATAACAGAGGGAAATAACATATTACAGCTGTTCATTTTGGAAAACAAAAATAAAATAATTTAATTTAATTGTTGCCTTCTTACATTTTTACTTCCTCCCTCATACCATATTTCTCTTTGAGAAATCTCTCAGCACAGTTAAATTGGAACACTATACAGGAATTCTTGCTCCTTTTTATTATTTTACCATATGAGGGTTCAGGCATGTTGTCAGGTCATTTGACCTCCTTAAGTGCATTGGCAGAACTCTGATATTCATGGCCAAGAAATTTTCTTTGTTTCCTTTTCCCAAAGCTGTTTAAATGGTAATTTGTATTAATTACAGAAACTGCATCCTTAATTAACTGAGGAAAGTCTTGTTTTTATCCCCAGCAGTCTCACATTTTAGCTGATGAATCCAATGATGAGAGAGATGGAAGCTGACTTTCAAATTCTTATTTTGTCTTATTAATAAAAGGGATGGGAGTGATGGACCAAGAGGTGATTGATATACAAAGAGAAGATCAGATGCATTTGCAGTTTGAGAGTAAGCCTCAAAAGAAGACTTTTATGGTGAAAAGTGATACATGGGATCTTGATTTAGAAATTATTCTGCCTACAGTAATAACTAAAAAATACCCAAACCAAAATTAATGGGGATGACTATTCCAAACTGAAGTGCATACAAACAGACCTGAGAGTGTGCATTTTCTGTAACATCAATTCATACCAAAGGAAGATTGTACCAAATTGGTGCATATAAATCCAAAGAGAGGTGCCCTTTTATTACAGGAAATGTGGTTCCAGGAACAACAGGATGTTATTAAATGTAAATTAGTATCAACTGATTGTTCAAGCTTATATACCTTTTCCAACAACATTTTTTAAAACTTTAGTGACAGAAATCAAGAACAGAAGACATACTGTGAATACAAAATAAAAGAATTTTTACAAATCTCATCATGAGAAGTCAGTTTTAGACAAAACATATACAGCCACTGAAGCAGTCAACTTTTTTTATTTGGCTGTAAGCTCAAGATTTCTGAGCTTATTTTTTTTTCTCACAGTTATGATTTTTTTCCTTCTTGGAAATTTTGGGTACATTTTCAAAAGTGCTTATGCTACTTAGGTGGCTTTTAGCATCTGAAGTTCTGCATTTATGGTAGAAATCTTAGCAAGTTGAACGTGGAAAAGCATTCAATTTTCACATTCTGGAGCTCCATTTGAATAGCCTACATCAAATCACCAGTCTGACAAAGCACTTAAATCTGTTCTGAATTTCTCTTTCAGCCATAATCTTCCCAATTTCAGCAAGACATTCACATGCTTTAAGTCAAGGACTAGTTTGAAAATTTTGCTGAAACATAGCTGAAAAGTTGCTTTACCGTTCAAACTACCAGAGAAGTTCAAGTTTTGTCCCCATTTAACTGTAAGTCCTATGCACTTTGCAGCCTTTGTGAGCTGCTTTTCTTATACACTGCTCCAACCTTCTGGAAAGCGCTCTGTACAGACAGAATCTACCATCACTCCTCAAAGTGCCTTAACATTTCAAAAGAATAGCAGTTTTCCAAGTAAATTATTGAAAGAGTCTTCACATAACTTCTTGGAATGCATGAATTTGTAGTCAAAAGAGGATTTTAGAATAGATACACAACTTTATTAGTAAGGCAAACAAATTAGCCAGATTGGGGTAGAAGTAGGGGAACTCAGGAGTGGAGGAGAACATCTGTCCAGATCAGGTGGGAACACTACTTGTTCAGGAGAATTAAGACCATATGTTTCAAGACAATCTCAGAAATGACCGGCTTGTTTCACAGAAATGATTTTACACCTTCATATCCAGATCAGTTCTTATGTCTTAGGTAAGGTTTCCCTTTTATACCCCTCAATACTTCACCTCTTCAGTTACCATCAGTGAAGCATCACAAGTTTTGTTCACTACTTGAGGCTATGGATCTTATTTCAATAACATCAGCTTTACCAGAAGTTAAATATAGGCCACAGAAGTGGTTAAAACCACTAAAAAGAAATACAGTCACATTGCTGAGCATATACCCAAGTACAGATCTTACATACTCAGATTCAGAGAAACAAACAGTCTCTAATTCCTCTAAGACTCACAGTGTTACAGTTCTGTTCCCCATAGATCCAAATACTATTTTTGATGCTGGTGTTTTAATTCATTTCCAGCTGTAGAACTTTCCTTAGCAACTTTTTAAGTTGCCAGTACAAATACATATATAATATCATGTATATATCAGGAACTGCAAAAATTCATCTCTACAGTTAAAGTTTTTAAAAAAGGTGCTAGAAGAATGTTTATGAAAATAATCCTTTCACATGCAAGGTGTCCTGTTATACTTGGTTGACTGAGACTAAAATTCTCAATACATGTCCTTCTAGCACATTGAAATCCATGCTAGGTAAATGATATGCAATCAAAAGGTTAAGTGATGTGTCATAAAATGGTATCTGAAGTATCTTTTACATTTACTAAAAAAGTTGTTTAGATATTTATTCTTAGTTAGATATTTATTTATTAAGTTCATAACCTCTAGGAATTACTTCCTAGTCTAGATCCTATCTGGGAATTCTTTCAGATAGTTGACCATTTTCTTTCTAGTTATTCAAATATGGCTTTGTCTAATGTCCTGTTTGCTGAAGCAGGAATTACAGTGTCATTGGATAATATACAGAGGAATCAACCTTTTTTTCCAAAATAATATGCTAATTTTTTATTAATATTATTATTTAATTACATATAGTTCCTGTTTGTGCTCTGATAGAACATGTACATTTGGAGTGAGACTCTCAGACACAGAGGGGTAAGAGTATGTGGTGAGACTGCACAGAACAAATCATCTGTGTCTCCTATGAGACAGACACATATGAGTACACAGGGAAATGGCCCTTTGCAATTCAGGAGAAGATAGAAAACAATTTTAAAATCTAAGGAGGAAACCATAAGTTTAGTAGGGAAGTTAAATTAGACCCAAGCTTTCAATATGGGTACCATAAGGGTTGGAAGAGGAACAAACTTCATAATGAGTAAATGTATCAGCATACAAAATCATCTGCATAACAGATGCATCTTTAATCCTTTTCTCTGACTGGAGTAGCAACAGAGGGGCCCTCCTTTCTTATTTTGACCTTATTATAGCACATTACTAATATTATTTGTAAGAGTTATACCTATTGAAAAAAATACTACTTAGTTCCACATTGAATAACACCAATTACAAGTCAGTGGTTGTTGAACTGACAAATATCCAGAGATATAAAGGGCATGCATAAACACTGCCAGGGACGGGAAGCCTGGAACAGAAATCTTGAGTATTATCTGCCAGAAACAATGAGTGTGGTATTCCACAAGGAAAAAAATGGGCCCCAATTTACTGCATGTGGCACTTGGATCATTTCATCTGGCTTTTCAATAAGGTTAAGAACTGGCATGCTTCACTGGAAAAAGCTGAGGCACATCCAGGCACTGAGAGATAAAGCAAGAGTTTCACAACAACTACTCCCGTAAGAAAATGATAGGCAACAATCCAGAAGCTCTCCAGGCTGGAATCACAAGCCTTGTCAAAGGAAGATAAGGCCTGGGAAAAGGAAATAGATTAAAAATATAAGCATTTAAAGGACTGTTCCTCTATTTCTTCTCTGAAGAGCTAATATTTCCTGATCAAACTTCCATTCCTCAATTTAGTGAAGACAGGAAAGGACTGCATATACTAGTCACCCTAGAAAGTCTGAATACAAAGAGATAAATTATTAAAACGAGAAAGGAAATCAGAGAATGTTGTATCATGTAAAATCATTCTAAACATTCAAGTGCCCTCCATTTCTAAACATTCAAGAGTCCCTCCCCTTTGAAGGGACTCTTCAAAGGACAAGCTGAAGAAGAGTCCTTGGTACAGTTCCCAGAATAGCACATGTGCTCCCTCTGGTATGATTTAAGGTGTCTGAGTCCCATTTGTGGAAAACAGTTTTTCACTGAACCCAAATCTTCAATTATTGTAAATGTGCTCCTTACAGTTAAATAAATAAATAAATAAATTACAAACCATCTTTGGTTCCATATTTATATCAGAACATCCTTGTATATCTGACAGGCATATCCTGAAAGCAGCTTTGTGTCTGAGTTTCAGAAGAAAGTTGAAATAACGGAAAATACCTAGAGGTAGAAAAGTATAATGTGTTTTCCAATGGTTACAAGGCAAAAATACCTGTGAACTAGGATTCTTTGGTTTTATTCCTAATTTTATCAGAGACTGGCTTAAGACCTATTCACCTTAGGTGTTTCAACAGCTAAAAGATGCTTGGCCCCAGCAAAATGATTCACAGTGCCAGTTAGGAACCTTTTCCCCTTAATCATTCAGCAAAGAAATTTTTTTGGGGTATGCCTATTGCCAGGCTCCCAAAACAGTCAATGGAGACTGATAAACTGCTTTTAAGAATGAGCCAGAGGAAAAGCATCAGAGTTATTCCTGTAATTGCACTCTGAAGGAGCCCATCTCTGACTGTCCACTACAGAAAAAGTGCCAAGAAATATCACTGGGTTTCTTGGCATCAGCTTGGTCCCAGGATAACCAATCCCTCCATGTTTCATGTGAAAGCTCAGCCATCTGAGGACATGGTCACATCAGCCACAGGATCTCCCATCTGAGCCCCAGCTGCCCTGATGACTCAGGTGGCCTCTCTGCTGTCGGAGTAACCTGGGAAGAGCCCCCTGTCTCTGCACACAGAATCACCTTGTAATACCAGCCTGGACATCAGTTGCATCCCCATGACTGATAGGAGTGTGCCTGACCTGGAACATTTGGCCCAGACAGTCCTATTCAAGCCTGGTGCCCACACTGTGCAGGCTGGAATCAGGGGGACATAGATACTAAACCAGAGAAAATTCTCTATCTCAGGTTTTATGGCACTCAGTAGTAAAAGGAAAATACTGACTTGCTGCTGAAGCAAGTTTCTGACATGAACACGGTTTTATAAAACAGTTCACAAGAACAGAAGGAAGCATTTCAAGACTAGATGGTGACTTTGTATTCCTAAACTGTCCTAGGAGTTACCTGGAGATGCACTAGGATGGAACTCTCTTTGGTACTGACATTTGTATTTCCAGGTAGACACCAGTTATTGAAAACAAATCATTGAATGAACAGAAGGACCTAATGTAAAACAACACTGAAATATCAGTCACCAGACTGCTTTTAAACTGTTATTTTAATAGTCTCGATTTCTTCTGATTCCCAATCACTTCTCTGGTTAGAGGTACGTCTTCCTCTCCTCCTAGCTTGCCTGCTGCAGTTCTAAATATTCCAAAATAAGGACTTCAACCTCCCACCTCCTCATCTTCAATCTCACATCTTCATCTATGTACTTCAATTGCTCAATTACTGCCATGGGAGGGGGCTTGAAAAGCAAAATCACTACAGCTGAATCCACACAGGTCAAGCATTACCCAGTTGTGCTGCTCCAAGGGCTGTGCTCCCTGAGCCCTGCCATTCCATGTGGATGGGAGCCTAACAGCCTCTGTTACTGCACTGTCCTGCTTCCTCTGCATCTGGATATCATAGATGAATGTTTTATGTTGCCAAATTATCCATATTCAAAAGCTACCGTGACTTGCATATGATATATTTTCAGCACACTGAGTGTGTCTGAGGGACTTAATTCACTTGTTTTGTTTTCTAGAAGTCATTGTTTCACAGTCCTATGGGTTTAAGCATTTAAGAATCTTTGGATTTCTATTTATTAAATGGAATGTTTTCTTGTTTTCATATTTTAAGCACCACAAATGTACAAGAGACTTCTTTTTCATTAGTTATCACCTTTTGTTGCTAGAAATTTAAGGGTGAGTGCCTTGATATTTTTAGGGTCTTGACTTAATAATAAGAAAAACAGAGGTTTTTTGAGTTCCAAAATAAAACCACTTTCTGAATAGTGAGTCTAACCAGACTGCAAAACTGTGTTCATACCAATACAGCATCTCTGATATTAACATGTATATACTGTATCTTCTGTGTAGTTAGACTACTGTCTGGAAAGTTCTCTATGTAGGCACTTTCAAGGGCATCTACAAAGAAAAAGATCCATTTTGAAAAATCCAATTAAGAAAAAATCTGTTTTTCAATAAATTAGAAAAAAGATAAAAGCAGAACCAGTTAAGAACAAAGAGGCTAAGCTGATCATGAACTGCTTGAATTCTTGAACCTACAAATGAATTATGGAAAATTTGACAGACGAACCTAGGTAAAATGACATAATTTAATTTCTGCTTCTGTGGGGAGAAGAGGAAAGGGGGAAACTATTGTGGTTTTGAAAGCACAACAGAATGAACTCGCTCTCATTCTCTGACCTATTCATTTCTCAATATTTATTTTTTATAGCTCATGTTACGAAGTTGTGTAATGATAATTTATAGGTCAGAACAGAACCAGGCAGACAGTATTCAACATGATCCTTACTGTTCCTGTTCACAAATACAACAGTCTATATTACTTCTTCTCCCCCTCAGACTACTTGAACTTCCCTCACAGAGGTGTGTAATGAAAGGAAATACATGAACAAAAATACGGAACAAAGAGGAGAAAGGGCAGACTTTATATAATTCATCGAAAAACATTTCTTAAAGCACAAAGAGTGCAGCCAGCAAAGATGCCACAAACCAAAAGCAATTCAGAGAATGCCTACAGAATTGGTGTCTACAACACAGACAGGTATCTATTTTTTCTGGGTTTGTGTCTAAGACTCTGGGTTCAGCGTTTCAGCAGCTCATCATTACGCTTCCAGCACAATGTGAGTGTGGCTTGCCATGAGTGCAGAAGTGATAATTCATCCGTCACCAGTAGTCACATCCAAGCCTGCCCAGACATAAACACACACACTAGAGGCAAAATGTGGTTCCCATGTATAGGAAATTCTATTTTCAGCTAATAGGTTAGCTAAAAATAAACCCTTACTCAACTGCAAGGTTTTCCTTAAATCTATTTTATTAGTAGCATTAAAATGATAGTCCAATTTTGATTTGAAAGGACTATTCCTACTTTAGCAGTGTCAGGTGGCTGGGTTCTGGTATTGTGTAAATACACTTTACATTCTTCTAGACAACTGAGTATTTTTCAAAGGGACAGAACTTTATATTTTGAAAAATATCCCTCAGTGATTTTCTGCCAGCTGAAGTATCCAAAGTGTCTGCCCTCAAGAAAGATTCAGTACTTTTGGCAACATTTTCAAGCTAGTCTGTTTTTTCCAATCCAGAAACATTTTCTTTGCCAGACAGTCATCTGAAATAATGTTCTTACACAGAAAATACATGTTCGGTATGTTTTGCATATATACACTGTAAAAGACAAGGAGTTTGGAGGTCCTAGAGGCTGGCACTGGATTACAAGGGCAATTACTTTCAGATTGAAAGTGAAGACACTGGAAGATGGCAAAGGCGATAATAAAAAAGCACTGGGATTTCTAAAACCATGACTAGAACATTACTCCCAGGCTTGCAGGGTCATGGGGCTGTGATGCTAAAGAGTAATATAAGGTTACTCAGCAGAGCAGGCTGTGATAAAAGGTCAGCCCCTCACTGAGAAGAGGTCAGCATCAGGTTCATGATGTTTGGCCATGGGGTCCTGGCTGAGTCACTGACATACACGCCCCAGGTATTCCCAAGGTGAAGATGTTGAAGAAATGGGAACGGGACTCTTGCTGTGATAAAAAACTCCAAATATTAAAATACAAATATTTTCCTCCCTGTTCTGTAGAGCTTTCTGGAGTGAGGGGTTTTTATTATTATTTGAACAATAGTCCATCCTAACAATACAAATTACAGATTACATTGTTCATTCTATGAACAGAAGTTCCCAAACAAAATAGGATTTGTAATCTACCATGATTTCAGATTTTGAGTGATCTGTGGGAACCTCTCACAAACCATAATCTCCTTTAGAAAAAGGAACAAAGTCAGAAAATTTAAGTATGTGAAAAGATTTTCAGATGTGAAAATTGTGCACAGCATTTTAAAGGCTTGATCAGACACAGCTGGATATCAGTCTGACAAATGTAGCTGCTTCCCCAGCTGCCTATTAGGTTCCTCTGACAGAGGTTATAAACTCTCAGCAGAGCAGGACTGGCAAGCATTCCTTATGTGCTTCTCTGTAAAGGTAGATAACTCATAGAACATAGACTAGGCAGAGGCCTACATTACTCTTTTACCTCTTCTGCCCTTCATTCCAGATGACATTCAAATGCGGGGCCCAACAACTTGCAGACCAATCTCTCTATAGTCTGAAACATCATCACATTAAAATTTATTAAGAATGTGTAAGTATTATGACAACTCTAATATTCTTCAGAACTAATATTTTTTCTGGAGCAGCCTTTCCTTTTAAGTTTCACAATGACCTTGGTTTTCCCCTCCATCTCTCTTTTGAGTAAAAGAAATAGTTTTCTGTGTACATGAAAACAAGTACTACAGAAATTTAATACCCATACTTCCCACTGACAATCTTCTAGAGTTGTTTTTCTTTGTTGGTTTTGTTTGTTTGTATGTTTGTTTGTTTGTTTGTTGGGGTTTTTTTTTTGTTTTGTTTTGTTTTGGTTTTTTTCCCTTAAAATATGATCTCAGAGCTTAAAAGACTCATTAATCAAGCTTCAAGCCCCAAATTCTCACAGAGAGCCTGGACTTATTTTTTTAATCTGATCTGAAAGCACAGTGCAAAATGTGACATAAACTGCCAATATGTGTGTTTCAAGAAAATCGTCTATTAACAGTTATTAAGAATACTTCCCTTTATATCTTTATGAAGCCTTTTGTTTTTCTTCTCTGAAAATATCTATGTGAAATGCTATGGCATATATTATCTATAAGAGCAGATGAGCTAAGGTTTGTCCAGAAGGCAGTTGACAGAAAGGAGGTGTTTTTCACATATATTCACAAGAACCACTCAACATCTAAGCACGGCCAACCTGTCATTCCCAAGCCAAGGAGCAGACACAGAGCCTGTGCCAGTCCAATTCCAACACACAGAGTAACAAACAGAAGTTTCTGAGGTGACGGCAAACCATCAGCAAGCCCCTCCTGGGCCACTCAAATATATTTTTAACATTACACAGCAGATGCGTAACCCAGCTTGCAGAGACATCATACAAAGACCATGGATGACAGGGGGTGGCTGTGGCCCCTCTCTGGAGCTGGCCTGCTCCTTCAGAGCAGCTCCAGCACAGCTGGGACCCCCAGCCCCAGCAGCAGTGCTGCAAAGGCTGTGTGAGGATGGCTGCTACGAGGCCACATTGTGCTCTGCCTCGGGCCAGGCAGAGTGTGTGCCTAGCTGTCTGGGCAGGCAGCAGCCACAATCCCAAAGGAAGCCCACAAACAGGATTCTTGTCCTGCTCAGCTGCTACAAGCTGAGGGGCAGCTCCTGGCTGGCTGGCTATAAGGCAGAGATCACCTGGAAAAGCATGGCATGACAGTCCTGTGTGAGCACTACCCTTGGTGTCAGTGCACAGTTACAAGTACACAAAGCCTCGATGAGGACCTGTGGAGCCCTTCCTAGGAAAGTGCTTTTTAGGTTCTTGCAGCCTACCATCCATTTGTGCTTTTTTTCCAGTTTCCCATTTTACATGTCACCTATTGAAATTATTGGCTATCACAGTTTCTATTCCTCAGATTTCACATACTTGTCAAACTTTTAGCAAGTTTTCTCTAGTGTCTTCCTTGTATAACATATTCCTCCATCTCAGAGTTTTCTTTCCACTGCTTTTTCCATCAGTTTTTCAGTTTTTGCTTTCAGATTTCCCCAAGAAGACTCTTAAAATAGACCTGCTAATTTCTTTCTCTTTTACCAATCACTAGATCTGAAGAGTGTTTCTGGGAGCTCCAGATATTTTCTGTCATCTGCTAAGCCCTCCCTCCCTTCCTGAGATCCTGACAAAGGCAGCAGAATGGTCACTGAATTTAAAGGGTCAGTCACAAAGTACAAAGATTTTTTCAAATAAATTTTCCTTAAAAATAGACTGCCCAGCTCTATCTGTGGCAGTCTTGATATTTTTAGGACCTTGACTTAATAATAAGAAAAATAAAGCTCAGATAAATTCTCTGTTTGATTTTTAAACCAGCACTCTGAAAGGGCATTTCCTTATTCAGTGAGAGCTGAATTGAGCTCTGATTTTTGCTTAAGTTCTCCTTTGGCTTCAATAACTGGAAAATGCTTTGTGTTTTAAAGCTTCTACAAACACTCATCACTATACTCTTTCCTTCAGTGGCATACATGAGATGGTAGATCTACTAACTAATTAGAATATTTTCACCAGCAAGAAAAATACCCACTGTCTCTTTTTAACCAAAGAAACAGAGGAAAGAGCCTAATGTGGCATTACCCAAGAATTAATGGTAAAAAAAGGTTTAATCCTTGGACCATCAGCTTCATGGCTGTATACTTCAGCATAGAAGTCTATCCACTGGATTGCTTTAGTGTAAAATAATAATGCTTCTTTAACATACGACACAGCTGATGGTCTTTGAAAAACAATTTTGTCACAGAACTAATTGCTAATACAACGGGCCTTGGTTGCTTAGTTCTCTAATACAGTAACACAGAAGCTCCTGCTCAGATTTAATCACGTTTCTGTTGTGACTAGTCCTTGGGAGACCACGGCTAATATTTCCTTCAGTCTATATAACCAAGTTTTTATTACTTTATTCATAAGTGTTGTTTGAAATTAGACAATCTGTCTTTTTCCACATGTTGGAATATTTTAGCAGTAATTCTAAACTGCCTCAAATAGATGTAAAATTTTCTGCATCTGTGTGGTTTTTATATTCCAAATTTTTATTTCCATATTACAAATATGCATGGCAGAATCTAATAATAAATCTAATGGTTATTGCAGTTTTGCCCATTAATATTGTGACTGTAAGTCTAGCCAAGAGGCAATATTTCATTAATTCTGAATACCACATTATACGCAACCATCATGATTACAGGAAGAAATGTAGTGTAACAAATCAGTAAATTAACTAGAGGATTCTGTGAAATCTGGGCCCAAGGTTATGGACAACCGAGTCAGAGAGCTATAGACTGGTAGAAGGGTGTCTCAAGATCTGGGGAAAGATCTGTGCTATTTCTTCCATCTTCCCCCTCCCCATGTTAACAGGCAGCAGCACTGAGAGCAGCTGTAAGGAAGTGTGCTGGGGAATTGAGTGAAGAGAATATCTGGACAGGCATGTTGCTTTTGGCTGGGGTAACAGTGGCTGGTACCGGGCTAGGTTTCAGATTTCTGATGGGCACACAGTTGACAATAGAGTTGTTATTGCTGAGCAGGGCTTACACACAGCCAAGGGTTTTTCTGCTTTTCCTCAAGCCATGCTGGGGAGGAAGCTGGGGGGGGCATGAGAGGCTGGGAGGGGACACAGCCAAGGGCAGGTGACCCCAGCTTAGCAAAGGGATATTCCAGACCATGGGACATCATGCTTGGGGGTGGGGGGGAAGGAGTAATGGGCAATATTTAAAGTAATGATGTTTTTCTTCCCAGGTCACCATTACAGATGATGGGGCCCTGCTCTCCTGGGGATGGCTGAACACCTGCCTGCCCATGGGAAGTGGTGAATTCATTCCTTGTTTTGCTTTGCCTGTGTGCATGGCTTTTGCTTTCCCTACTAAACTGTCTTTATCTAAACCCATGGGTTTTCCACCTTTTACCTTTCTGATTGTCTCCCTGATCCCACTGGTGACTGAGTGGCCATGTGGTACTTGGTTGCTGGCTGGGGTCAAACTCCAGCAACAGGTCATAGCAGACAAAACCATGTGCCAGTGATTCCTGAAACAATTGTCATGATATATTATTATGGAACACCAGAGTCTGTGAGATCTTTAACAACCCATGCATTTAGCAAGAAAGGTAGCCAAATGGTTATATTATCCATCAGTACTGAAGTTATGTGGTGAAGGAAGGACAGAAGAGAGAAAGAGGAAAAAGAAGGAGGGAAGGAATGAAGGAGGGAAGGAGGGAAGAAAGAAAGGAAAGGTGAGGGTGAGAGGAAGAGGGAGGGAGACACTTTGGAAATAATTTTGAATTTACAGAAAAGAAAATACTGAACAAGCACAGAAAAAGGATCAAAATAGGAAGAGAAGCTTAAAAATATAATGCTAACTGCAGCACACAATATTTCCTGTGAATCCAGGCTTACATATCTTACTCGTACACTTGAAAATGGATTTGACCAAGTCCTACATAATACAATGCAGTTATTCAACTGCAATTCATTTCAATTAAGTGCTTTAATGCTTCATAGAAAATTTCTAGGTCTAGGAAGCCACCTCAGAGTGTAGAATGGTAATGCTTCCATTCTTGAGAAGTAATTTGTATACCTAGGAGATAATTTACAACCCCCAAAAAAACCACATTTCAGAGTGAAAATGGAAAGAAATACTTCTAGTTAGATCAACAAACCAAATCAAAACATTATGCTTTGTCCATATTGGGAAATGTCAATTCAATTTAAAAATTAAAAAAAAAAACCACGACAAACTGGTTATTTTTGCAAATCTATTTTGAAATGTTTCATAGAAAACAAAAAAATATATTTCACTAACTTGATTTGATAAGAAATTAAATCAAGCAATGAAATGTTGACATTTCCTACTGAATGGGCATTCAAATTAGTATTACGTCTAGAAGACAAGTGTTTCTTTTTCAAGGAAATATCTCATCAACTAAACAAAGGTTATTGATACAGAGATACTTAGTGGCAACTTGGTTTGTGAAAGAAGGAAATATTCTAAGTCAGTTTACATAAATCAATGAAGTGCGAATGCCAAAAACTTTGTTGTGCAATTATTCTTCCGTGCAAAAATAAAAGATTATTGGCCAGAATATTGGAAGACTTGTTATCTCAGTGTTTTGAAACACAAATAAGCCACCCTGGAGCAGATAAAGCAGGGCAGCAATCCCCACACCATTTCTCCACATGACACTGAATCATAAACATGCGGTTATTTCTCTTCTACTAAAATCTTTTACGTTTACTGCAGAAAAAGACTGTGCAAACAAGCAGAACAGCTGAGCCAAAGTAATGTTTCCCAGCAGTGAATTTTTTCATATGTCAAATTCCTCAACAAGCAATAAATACACAAAAAAAAAAAAAATTTCAGGTGCTGCTACCTCAAAGTTTGTAGCTAATGTGGATTCAGTGACTGTTGAACAATTCCAAGTGCTGCAAGCCCTAATAAACAAGAACATAATTTTGTTATTGTTTTGCATTGAAAGGAGTGTGACAAGGGAAATATTTGGAGACAAGTGAGAATGCATCAAAATATGAAGGAACTTCTAGGAGGTTTTATTTAACTTGTTTATTAAGACTGGAATTTAGCTCAGTACAAAACTTTGTGTGACTCTCTGGAAAAAGTTTTTAGTCAAATGTAGAACAGCTGTACTCTCCTGCAGTTGCATTAAACATCTGTTACAGACTACTAGCAACAAGAGTTTATTCAGTTGAATGCAGTTCTGGGGATAGCAGGAACCTGCAGAATGTATCTTAAAAGGATGAAATTTTGGCATATTGTGAGTCAAGAAGGAACTTGTATCTCATTACCGCCATGTATTCAAAAGACCCTATTGCAGTCAGGATGAGGCTGCCCAGCTGCAGTAACTGAGAAATAAGCCAGTGTGAGTTTTCTTAAACCATGAATATGTGCTCCTGCTTGCATGGTGCAAAGCACAGAGGAATAGAACAGACATGGTTAACTTAAACACTAGCAGAAGCTTTGGACTGAATCCCAGAGACATGCAACTTTATGCTTAGTAGAACATATCCCAGGATTTTTTAAATAATAAGACATAGAGCTACCTGATGTACTCTTTCCCAGAAAATGACAGAACTTCTGTCTTTACTGGGGAAACAAAAATTTAGCTAAAGCCCAAGGAGACTGTCATCACTTGAATTCCACAAATCAACTTCTGTGCTGCAAAGTGGTCATACTAGCATGTGATTAATTTTTCATTAGAGCAGGTCTTGTGAAGTCAACATCAGAATCATTTAAAAACTGCTTTGATTTAAGCATTTTGCTTCTAGCAATCGGTTGAAAAAGGTGCCATGTTCAACATCATTTATTCTGGCTCTCTACCAGGTCCAATCAGCATCCAAACAAAATAAACAAAGTTCGTATCAAATTCTGAAATTTCTCCCTATGATGCTCATCACTGGTATCAAAGTTTTACAGACCAGACCTAGGATATTTTGTGTTTTAATTTATAGCCTGCATGCAAGAAATTAACAGATAAGTACAATGGCAAAACCCCCAGTCCTAGATATTAAAATCTGGTCAGCCTTTATTTAATGCAGTTCTACCCTCATCCCTCTCACCCAGGTAAATAGATCAGAGTTTACACTTCCATCTGGAATTTAGAAATGCAGAGTTGATCGTTTCTTTGCAAAAACTGAATGAACTCCTTGAGCCTGTTTCCTTTTGCTTCATGTGCATGTTTTAACTGGGATAAACAGGTGAGCTCTTTGGTTACAGCCATTGTACCTTATGATGAACCTGTCTGAAGCAGAGAAAGAGGTGAGAATGATTGCATACTGCCTTACTGCCTCACAGGCCCTGGATTGTTTCATAAGCCTTAAAGGGAGAGGAGGGCTCTAAAAATGTGACATTATAATCCCAAAAGTCTCCTTATCCTGGATTTCACAGAATTTGTTATGCTGGCTGTTTGAGAGGGGTCTGCAGAGTCTTCAGGTTTACATCTGTGTATTTAAAAAATCAAATAACTAAAATGAGGCTTTGTGGATTTCTGCAATATGTACAGGCATGAACCTAGATAAATTACTACGTTTTTTACTTATTCCACCTTTTCTTCTCCCTCCTGTGCCCCATCCCCCCACCACCCCAAAAAGTTATAAGAGAATTAAAAGATGGAGAAAATATAAAGAAAGACCAGAGAAATATGGAGAGAAACTGAGAGCAATACTGTGATACCCTATCAAATAGGTTCTTGGACACATAGTGTCATTATCTGCATTTCAATAAAATTGTGACTGGAGGTTCTTTAGGTGTAAGTATATTCAATAAAGTTGCAAAATCCACCAGTTACTTGAAACAGAGCTAAAAAAGATTTATATTAGAACTAAGATTCTGACTAAGCAATGAGGATAAATACCTAGCAGATTAACTAAGGTTATATAGCACATTTATTTTTACTGTAAATGTCTGTTTATCTTGTTTCTAAACTAAAGGCTGCAACTCAAATGAGGATTAGTTACGGTAGTATTTATTTTTTTCACTGAAAAATTTTATTCACAAGAGTCCTCCTATTTTTGTAATTATGTAAACATATCAGTTAGGTATGGAAAGGGCATTAATAACTCATGTTCAGTAAATTCATAAAGCATTTGTTTCAGAAATCAATTACAGTCCTTAGTTTTATCACATCTTTGTGTAGCTCATAGTTTGACTACATTAAGCACTGAATATGGCAGCTGTTATTCAGAGAATACCAAGAAAATTCTTCTTAGATACAAGGAAATGCCAGCTGTTAATACAGTGGTGTTAGCAATGTGCACTAGATGTTTTCATTTAGGAACAAGTCAACATGAGACAGATGTGAAGATAGTTTCCTACCACATCTCTAGTGTCACTGTGCACAAAATAAATGTCCCTTTTGGGTAACAGGCTGTTTCCCTGCAAGATATTTTTGGGGTTAGACAACTTCTAAGGGCACCAACACAAATGATGGAATCAATCCCAACTCCTCTTTTCAAGCTACCTTCTGACCTAGTCAAAACAGTCATGCAACTGATGTAAAAATCAGAAACTGCAGCTTTAGCTAGTACTTTGAAAAAGAGGGGTTAGACACATAAACCTACACTGTTTTTTCCCTGAAACAAGGCAATGTTGTTTCTAGGGATAGCTACTTGATTTTTTCCAAAGACAGCCTTCCCTCATTTCTTTTTACCTTATCTTAATTGTTCCTCCCTCCTCATGGTGTTTTGCTTAACCATGTTTATGCATACACACTTCAAACATACATGTGTTATGCCATGGTCACTATAATAGCCTGTGCAACTTTCCAGTAACAGTACTGAAAACAAAAACCAGGGGAAATAAGGACATGCCATTAAAAGCAGGATTCCTATAAATCTCTGTCTTTCCAGCTAGGTGTGACATTATTTATGAAGCAGCAGGAGGATACTCCTTTTCTGGCTTCCAACATTCTGTCTGCCCTAGGAAATTTAATCTAGGTAACAGTAGACAAAAATATTACACTTTGACATACTGTGAAGAGAAAAAGGGTTCGGTCATATCTATTTTTAACCAAAAGGTTTCTAAAAATGATTCATTTTTGTGCTCCCTTTTGGTAAAGAAAATAAAAAAGTATTACTTTTTGTGGTAAGCCACACAAAAATAAAAATGTGTTTGACTTTGATTGCAAAGGAAAAACAACATGGCAATAATACACCCAGTAGCAGATTCAAAACATAATAAAACTTATTTTCTTTCTCTTATTTTTTCTGTTTATTTTTGAACAGCAAGGAGTGTCAAATTCTAACCTTTTGCCTGAAGAAGCTCAATTGCCTTTCTCCCAAGTATGGATATTCCAAGAGAAAGAATTAGCTAACAGAATAGGGGCAGTTTGGCTTTACACTTTACCTCCATCAATTGAGAAACATTATAAAAATGCCATTAGACCCTCAGATTCTCTCCAATTTTTCAGCAGACATGGAAAGCAAGACATGGAATATAAGCTACAGTTCACCTCTGTGTATGACTGTCACCACAGAAGGGATATCTAGAATTGCTACTGATTTATGATTAGATTTACATGAGTGACTTGTTTATTATGTTGATGTATCCCAATTAGATGGGTTTGATATGACACCAAACATGATGGCACTTAAGTGCCAGTGTGGCTGTCTGAACCAATGTTTCTTGTCCCTCCTGAGAAAGCAAGTATCTTATTTCTATTGTTACTTGAATGCCTTCACAATATTTTCCTTGTATGATCAAACATTTAGAGGCAGAACAGCCTAATAGACATAACTAAGAACTTAAAAAACAAGAACTCATGTTCAATTTATCACTAAAGAAATACTCAGCCCTTGGCAATAATAACACTTTGTGAACATTTCCCAGCCGTGTCAGACAGAGCTGTATCAAGCAGTATTAACATTAAGATGACTTAACAGGCCTAATTTTCTTTTTCCTCAGCTACATGGATTATTTAGATCAGATTACAATGCAATCTATTTGCTCATTTCATCTCTATATGATATGGATTAAAGCTTGATACATTTACATGAAACAATACAGGTACAAAGTTCTGAACTCCATGTATTTTTANCATGAATAATTTGGAAGCTTGCAAGCCACGATGGAGCTTCCTTGGCTACATATTCTATAATTGTGACATACCACTAAAAGTCCAAAGATTATGCAGCTTCCATGTGTTACATTGAGTTATTCTTCCAGTCATTAAGAGATTTGTTTTCAAAACTAGGTGTTACACCGAATTGTGGTATTTGTGACAGCAGCAGGAAAAACATATAGTTTGTCCTCCTGATGTGGTATGTTACCCTTGCTTGTTCTATAAATATGTGTCTACAAAAATGAATACTTAATTATAACCTATGAGACTTAAGTGACTGTATAACATCCAGCTTTGGAAAGCAATAACAAAAAGGCAGTCTTCAACAGGAAGAAAATGTGCAGCCTCTTCTTGTAATAGGCTACAGCAAATCTGCAGACAAAGAAGCAGAAACTTTATGTTTGCCCTTATGAAGTTCCTACATTTATATAAGCTGCCAGTAGCAGAAGACTTTCCAGAGCAGGATGTAGACTGAAGAGTGATCTATGTTTAGCACTATGCATG
>WEIU01007582.1:118285-129172 GCA_013389925.1 Aegithalos caudatus
GATTAACAAAGTGTAATGTAACACTTGGATAAAAAAAGCAAATTTACTTGATCAGATACTTGAACAGTATTTCAGCTGATTACAAGAAAAGCACTGCATTGAGGAAAAGCATCACTTCACTATGAGCACTGATAGGCCTTCTGTCTTTGGCAGCTGTACTGGAATACCCCCAAAATAGCACAATCATTATTATTGGTATGTTCTGGCTAACATATAGACTGATAGGGCTTCTGCTCAAAAGCAGAGACTGCTCAAATTTCTACCCTGCCCTGTGCTTTGGATGAGACAGATATGACTAATAGATTATGATCTTGCTTATTCATTATTATTTAAGCCAAATGAATAATTCCCCACAATTACATTTTTTTTAAAAATTATATTTGTTATCCTCAATTAGATGTCCTTATAATGGAAAACCTCAGAAGTTCCAAAAACTTATAATTTTTAAAGTCTCTCTATTTATTTTTTTCCCATTATTCTAGTCTAGTTCTCCATCCTTTAAAATCTGTTCTTAAGAAAGCCTTCTACTCTAGACACAAAAGCCATAAAATCTAATTCTTAGTTGTTTGTATGAGAGGGTTTCACATTCCTCTGTATGGCCAGGCATAGTTACAGTCAGATTCAGCAATGAGTTGAACAATTCCACATCATGGAAATCCAGAGTCCAACTAATATGCCTTTTACATGGGATGTGAGGCAATCTGCATCAGAGTAGTTGGCAAAGTCTCAGTAACTACTGCAAATCACCATTTACTGAAATGTTACTGGAGGCTGAGAGAGATGAAGTTCAGTCTGGCTCAACTCAACAGACCAAGTGCATTACTGTTGGATTCATATCTGCAACTCCTGCCAGATCATTCATGGTATGATACACAGCCCTTTACCATGCCTGCATGGAAAGTGGTAGTACAGCTGGTTTTCTGCCTGACTCTGTCTGAGGGCCATTTTATGTTCTAGACCATTAAACAGTAGATGTATTCTTATATATATCAGAGTTTCTTAGAGGTATAGAGGCCTAAAGCTGACCTCCCAAGCACTGTATGCTGCAGTGCATGAATTCCAGCTACTACCTGGTTCAGCTGACTGAGTCAGATCTAGGCTGGATCTGGAAAACCAGAATTCTGAAAGGATGGGACTGTTAAGTTTCTCTTCATTTGTCCAAGGGGAAAAGGTTGTATACATTTATTTTGATTTTGCTTCACTAGTTCATGCAGTACTGTTATTGAACATAACCCAAATTCTCCCTTCATTTGTATATGAGTGTGCTTTATCAGCATGTAGCCAGCCCCAGACTGCCTTGGTTCTTTGTAAGTCAGTAGTGAATTTGGCCAAGTTGTTTTAATTCATACAGACAATTGTCAATTACTGTAAACTCGACTGAGCTACTTGTGAATTTAGTTCTGGAATACCACAAAAGTCTTCTAGCTCAAGGCAAATACAGTACAAGTCTTGTAAATTATTTCACTCGGCCACTCAAACCCTGTCTGGACAAGAAGCATAGCAGACCAAACTATACAGTTTAGGAAAACATTGGTTTTACTGGCACTTGGGCAAAAGAGACAATACAAGCCTTATCTTATGAACTTTGAAATTGTCTGAATCATATTAACTCCTAAATTTCTGAAATACAAATAATTAAGGTTTGCTCTTACATTCCTTATCAAAGGGAAGTTTTACAAAGTCTGAGTGGAAAAAAAAAGAGTGATGTGATTCTGGGTCTGATCATCATTTTTCTCAGTGCATATCATGGGTAATTCCACCAAATGCAAACTCACTTAACACATAAGTGCATTTCAGAATCAAAGTTTTTCATAAAAAGTTACAACCACTATGAATAATTGCTAGTGATTTGATTTCAAAACTCTCCTGTTCTAAGCAATATTGGCATTGCTGTGGCTGCTATGGGACTGTAAAAAGTGCTTGTTTAATAAAGCTCTTGTTAATCATCTTGCATTTATTTCCAATGAATGGGATTGTTGACAATGCATGATGGGTGAAAGTAAGCCTAAGAAGTTTTCAAAAAAGATGATTGACTTATTCTAACACAGGTTTCAACCATCCTGTGTTTTTCCAACAAGCTTGTTTCTAAGTAGTAACAGTTTTCTGTTCAATGCACTCAGCGAGAAACTCCCAATGATAAAGGAAAGCAAGAGATATCCATACCACATGAATAGGGAAATCTATTCATACTACATGAATAAAACCCACCATGCATGATATGGTTAGGCAAAAAATGAGGAAATTACTTGCCTCTAGACAAAAGACAACATACAAGAAAGTGGACATCAGGCAATATCAGTAACAAACAGCAAGCAATTATTCTGTTCAAATGCAAATATGTCATTTCATAACTGGGCCAGTTACAGATCTACACAGACATCCATGGCAGAAAGTTCATGATAGAAAGAGACATTACTCAGTCTCCTGTGTTGGAATCTACTTTACTGACTCAGAGGATCATTAGACACTGCAAAGTTTGAACAACGTCCAGTTACAGGATTTTGGCAGGGGCCTCTGAACATACACTTGGAGAGCAGCTCCAGTTTTCAAGCCCTTCAGAGAAAGTTTACTGGAGACATGCAGTTTCCCAGAAATATACTGGGTTTTCAATGGGAAATGGCATCCATGACTTCAGATTGTCTCATTCAACTAGAGAGTTTCTGGGTACTGCCAGACTGATACATGGATTCCCTATTTGTGAGGGTCAAGGTTCCATCCTGTACAAAGATTGTGTAACAAGGAGGAAATGCACTTTCTCTCCACACACACAACACTTCACCTTGGGTTTTTAACTCTTCGAGGATGTAAAAACAGAGACAAATAGGTGAAGATTTCACAGGAATCTGAAAAGAAATAGAGAGAGAAGACTAAAAAAAATAGAGGTACATACCCCTGTCCTTTTCTCTGCATCAGTTTTCCCACTAATCCAGAGATATGTGGGCTCTAATCAGAGTGAAGATGCTTATGATTACTCTGCCCCTTGTGTTTTCAGTTATGACTTTTATTCAGAGTTTACATGCTTTCATTTACCTTTCTTGATTTTATAGCTAAACTTTCCTTCCTCCTGCCATTTTAATTAATCTTCTCATGTCCAAGCTACCTTATATTCCAAGATATATGCACACACATATTCTCTAGAATTTTACAGACATGGATCAACATATTGCTCATATGCTATTTCAGACTTTTCTGCCTGAAAAGAAATTGAGATTCTGTTCCTCACATCTTCAGTTATTGCATCTTCCCAAAGTCAAAGCAGTTTGTTACTGTATTTCTACTGTGTTTCTATTATTTTCCCATGATCTTTTTCTTCATCCAGCAGAGGTGTGCAGCAGCCAGTTATTAAATGACTGACCCTAAATTGTCATATCCTTGAACTAGACTATGTCAAAAAATGATTGAACTACTGCTACAGTCATAATGTATGGAAGAAAGTGTGAATCTATGAGGAGAGGAGCTTATGGTGCAGCAGAATTTCTGTCAGGACTTTAACTAACACAACCTTGGGAAAAAAAATGCAAAAATATCTTCAGTAATCATTCAGAATAAATAGTTTCAATACAGTAGAAATGATAGTAGCAGATGTCCCAAGAAAAGGCAATAGGGTGAAAGGGTAGAAATTGCCTTCCCACAAAGGAAAGAGACCATAGCTATTTTCTAACCAATTCTTAAAGAATCAAGGAAGGTCACACCATGGTGCAACACAATTTGTACTTTTAAGGACAGGACCATGAACAGCGTTAACTACTGCAGAACCCTTTCTCAGAGTATGGTTTATTTGAACAAATAGAATAAAATGTCTTTCTCTATTGATTACTGAAACTGAACAAAAATCAGACCAGCTATAGCACTACCAAGAAATACTCTTCATGATAAGAAGAAATGTTAGACTGGTGATTTTTACTGCTTGTTAATGGACTTGTTCCCAATTAAATTAGGGCTCACTCAGTCTGTTCTTCTGATGGGGGAATGATATGGGTTCTTCTGATATGTTCTTTCTGTAAGGGAAAGAGATTTTTAAAAGAAAGTTTGGAATCCTACGAAGTTTACACACATGAATATCCAAGCATGTTCCTTGTTAATGAAGATGCAGAGCAGGTTAATTTCTTGATTTTAATTTTGTTTTTAATGGATCTGGAATGGTTATAGATAGTAGAGAATAAATTTCAAAAAGGAAGCAATTTCCATGCTGGGAATATACACTGATATTCACTTGCAAACTCTTAATCTTTTTTAAACCTCTGAGCAAATGTTTCAAAAATTTTGTGCTTAAAATAGAATTCAGTAACATAACACTCATTAATAATATTGTGATAGTAAAACAGTCTGCATGAGCAATACAACAGAACAAATATTTGGTCCTGCATGTATTTCTGTTCAAACCATCCAGGAAGATATTACAAAGGGACTGTACAAATTGTTAGCATATTTTCTAAGCAGAATAGGAGCTGTCAAGGAATTGCTCATAATATTCTAGTTATAAATTCCTAAGATACAAATAAAAATTCTTCTGCACATCACTCTATTATGAATGCTTCCCGTTGAACGCAGAGATAGTTTTGGCCTTTTATGGACAGATAAAAGCTGCACCTGCATTTTTTTGCTTTATGTCATAAAAGCACATTTAAACTTTTTTCCTGTAGTGCAACAGGAACAGCCCATTTTTAAGGACTTGAATGACAAATAGAAGGCCAAGCAGGTCTTCTGTTTCTGTATTTGCTTTTTTGGCATTTGTTTTGTAAAGTAACCTACTATTAACAAAATACAGTAGCAAGTTTATGTCTGTTAACCAAAAAAAAGGGAAATAGTCTGAAGCAGTGGTTGTCAGCTAAATCCATTTAATCTGTGAAAGTACTGCTGTTTCCACTAGTCAGTAGTCCCAGTTTTTTGCTCACTTACGTCAGCCATGCCATTCAAGCAAGTTTTCAGAAGATCTTGCTCAAGTCTCTGGTACAGTATTATTCCTGTGTAACATACTTCTAATAAATGCTATCAAAATATAACTTGCCAGATTTGATGAGGACAGAAAAAAGACGGAGACCACCAAAGTCAAGGCTTTGAGGGAGATCAGTATTTTTTACCTATATCAATGCACCAAAGCAGTATGCTTCTACCACAGCAATTAACAGCATTCCTTGTAAGAAAAAAGAAGCATATCAATATTTCCTAGAGGAAGGATTTTAGTCTTGGATAATAATAACAATAATAATGCACTTTGGTTTGGGGTTATACTGAGGATGACATTAAGTGAATAAGCCATCCTATTTACTCCTCTCTCCAAAAAGTAGTATGGGAGGCAGCAAAGTCTGAAGGATACACTCAATAATCCAGTGAGTTCTGAATGTTGTTCTTTGTCCTCCACTGCAGTTCAGACATCTGGCATACCTCAGGCGAAACTGCTCTGCTGCACAACTAATCCCTTCCATTGCCTCTTCAGTTGCTCTGTGTTTGTGGAAGGCCATAACACCCTCTCACATTGCTTTCATTAGCCTTTAACTTTAGCAGTCTCCTACCTTTCCCTTTCTCTGTACAGCTCTCAGTCAGATTCTGGACACCATTAGTGGAGTAAGAGCACTTCTGAAAACAGAGTGAACACAGTCAGTTGGGAAAATGCACAATTTGGGTGCATTGTTTGCAGACAAGATTTCCCAAAGAAATCAGACCTAGAAAAGTACTGGTTTACCACCTATGCCTAAAACCATGAGTATATGGACATTTTTGTGGCTAAATTAGTTCATGGTATAACCGAATATCTCTTTGCATTTGTGGCCCAGTACCAGACTGCAACAAACAACATAGCCCAACTGTTCGGGCTATGTTCAAGTTTTGAAGGAGTGTGAGGCAGCTAGAGGTATGACAGATAAGTCTGTGTCAAGTTCAAACAGATATGTGCCCCTCTGTCTAAAGAGTTATGAAACATAGCTGTGACCAACCTGTATATACATACTTCTCTTCAGCAAGAATGGGAACTATTCATTTGTACTAATTGGCTGAACACCAAAAATTTTCTCCCTTCTTTATGGAAGATAGGAATGCTCAGTCTACCAACATTCAAGATATCCTAATTCACAAAAAAAAAGGGATCTGTACAGGAGGCAATTCAGGAAAGAAGGATCCATGGGTTGGAGAAGAAAAGGAAGTACAGAGTTACGGTACCCAGGGATAAGACGTAAATGAGAGAGACTGGAAGCATTATTTCCATACTTCTGGCTCTGTGACTGCAGTGAATCACCAGAGCAAAAGTAACTCTCAGAAAATCTGAAGTTTCAGGCTTCAACTCCCAGAGGTTTTTTTCCAATGGAGAAAAAAATATGATCTAATTTTCAAAAAATATAATCTAATTTCTTTTACCTCAGAACATCATACGTACTGTAAGGTTATACTAGCAAACTATTTGAGACACTTTTCATAAAAGGGAGAGAGGCAAGTCCAAGTATGGTTAGCCAGTGTTTATAGGGCTATATTGTTTTAAACAATTTTTGGAAAATGTCGTATAGCCAGCATTTCAAACAAGTCTCATGCTCAGTGTAAAAGAGGCCTTCCTGTATTAATTCAAAGTGTTCTGAAGCCCAGACACAACACTCAGCAGCTCATAAATTTGTCAATGGATGAATTTAGCTTAAGAAAAATAAGCTGCATGTATTATAGGTGTGGCAAGGAGAACCACCTATATTCTTCCAGTTGCTTTGACCCTTTCCAGTTGGTTGTAATTTGTTATGATTTTGCCAAATTCTAATTTCCCATTCAGGTTTTTTCTAATTATAGTTACAAGCATTCCATGCAGTTATCTGCTATTTGAGCTATTTGGGGAATTTTCAGTCAAAACAGCTCAGCAATTTCTGAGGGCAAGTGAGGAGAGAAAATCGAAAAAGCTTTTCATGTCCAAAGTGACAAATTCCTTTGCTATTTAAGATGCTGAAGCGTTGCCTTGCTTTGATTCAGGATGTCTTATTCCTAACTCTGTTCAAAATACATACCTTGTCCAAATGACACAGAATTTCAAATTTCAGAAGGCACAATTAGTCCATTAAGCTGAAGTAGATATTTGCTAGTTGGAAAATGATTCTTAAAAGCTCTGCCTACACTGAATGTGCAGCAGCTGTGGGCTGAAAAAAAGTTAGCATTTAAATGGCATTCCCACGAATCTCCTATGGGGAAATAAGTGCTGCTGGGATGGAGTGGGGTCCAGTAGCTCCATGGGGTTTCTATCCTACGTTTCCATGGGGTGGTAGCTGGGGATGAAGGGGCTCCCCAAGCCACGGCCCAAGGCAGGGCTGAGTCCTGGGTGTTCTCAGCCCTAGCACCAGGCACCTCTCTGGGGCCATGCCAGGATGTGGGGCCATGCATGGGCACAGCCCAGGGCCCATGGCCGGGCAGAAGAGCACCGTGGGGAGCTGGAGACAGACCCTGCTGTGGCATTGTTGGGGCAGGGTTTGAGCGATGGATGGATGGCTGACATGAGGCCTTGGGCTGTGGGCAGGGACAGCAGGGCCTGCTGGTGCCCTCAGGGCTGGCAAACATCGTGATAATTAAGGGCAGCCTCACCTGTACACCCAGGATACAGCTGGAACAGGTGTGAACTGACCAGAGAGGGGAGATTTTATGTGGAAAAGACACATGGAAACTGTGAAGGATGAAGGTGAGAAGGATAAGCATGAGGAAAATAGCTGAGTCAGAGTAACAAAAATGGGCAAGTGGGACAGTAAGCTGGAGACAGAAATGGGTTTGTGACACAACCTGCTGGACAGGCAGGACATAAGAGCTTTGGCTCAGTGAGTTCATGTTTCTTTGCAAGAAATTAAAAGAAATAAAAAATTGCTGAACCTCAAGATGTTTTGACTCCCAATAAATGCCTGTAGAATTCATGCTTCAACTGCTACTGAACAAACGTGATGATATCCTAGTACTTCCATCAGGCACTCATTGTCTGAGTGGAGTTCTACACAGTGAATCTAAATCCACCATCCTGACAGCAATCAGAAGGTCTCAGGATGATACCACAGAAAAATTTCTGGCTGTTTCAGCGTCCTATTTCAAATGCCTGGTATTAGTGTAACAGGGTAGGATTGTGTGGTCCTGGATTCCCTTAAAACCATCTGCTCATCCCGAGTACAATAAACCCACCTTAAGATTCAAACAAGGTTTTTGTCTGTGTTGCTAATAGACTTCAGCAGTGCATACATTTTCCAGATTACTAACATCAATTTAAAAATGCCATTCTGTCAAAGTCATACTGAGAAGTTTAGTATTAATACCTGAGGTATGGCCACCATAGTAATAGCTGGATATGTGACTCCGAAAATGAATGGCCAGTGGAAGGAAATAAAACCACTACAAAATTCTGAGGTATATGATCCAAAGTCATTAACAGCAATGAATTTAATGAAAAAAACAACTGAATATTGGAATCAAATATGTAATAGTTCCCTCAGAAATTGCTAGATAATAAAAAGACAGCCGTAACTGTGCCTTTTTTGAGCACTCAAAATGCAGTCAACATTAATTTTAAATTGGTTTATTTTTCTTTTATTGCTATGTCTGTGTAGGGCTGTAATTCACAAAGATTCAGAAGTATTTTGAAGCGATGAAATTCAGTTTCACCTGAAATACTGCCACTTTTGGCACAAAAAGACCCTCCCAAATAGGTTTTCCACAACACAGAAATTCTGTAATTAAATAAAAAGGAAGTGAAGAATAACTTTTGCCAATTGAAAACATGTAAGTAATTTAGTTGAGCTAAATGCAATGACCAGAACTGGAATTTTGAAGGCAAACAATGATTAAACACTGTGCTGCTACCAAACATTCCTTGGATTCTTTTGAAGCCACAAGGGACAGATCGTCAGTTTTCCATCTCCTCTGTTTTACTGGGTCATGTCTACAAGGGGACTTGCTGCTTCCATGACAGGAAGGACCCAAAAGCCTAACCACTTTTTTCAGCTATGAATGACAGTAGTTTGGTTCTCAGTTACTTGCCACCATTTCTTCCATTGGCATCTATGTTTTTCTGGATGTCTCTTCATGATTGTCAATGAACCACTCTGGGATTATACCTCACACTTTCAGACTTATCATCAGTTTCTTGCCATTTATTCACTCTGAAATACAAGGATTTCTCCTCTTGAATCAGCCCTTTGGATATCATAAACAGAGTTAAACTGATTTACTAGAGAAGAAAGATAACTTTTGACTTCACTCATTCAAAATGGAAAAATGTTTCCTGATTTTGGGCAATGCATGTGGACTAAAACCTCTCTCTTATAGTTCACTAAGTTTTTAAGTTTAAGAAGAGTCAAAAATTCTTAGGTCATAATACTAAAATTTCTAAGAAAACTATTACAGGAATATAATAATAGATACAATTCCATATTTTGTAACTGAAAATATAACGTAAACATTTGCATCATAAGACAGTGATCCAGTTATATGGATTGTATAGAAATGGAAAATTGATAAGAAGGAGGAGTTGCCATCAATTGGTATGGTTAAATGCATCCTTCCATTAAGTTATACTGCAAAGTGTGATACTCTCTTCTTTCTTAGATTTCTTGATTGTTAAATAATGATTTTAATAGCAGCTCTCACTCCCTTTTCCTATGATTTTTGATCTGTAGTGTTCAAAGTAGCTCACCAGTTGCAGTGATTCATAGATTAATGAATATGTTTATGGTCTGTGTAGCTTGGCTATACCCAAATTGTTCATGTAGTTGTCAGTTAGTTTTTGATGCCACTTAAAGGTTTTACTTCTTCTGTAAAATCAATGAGCAGGAAAAGTATCAAGGCAAAACGTAGGAATTCAAGTGTAATTATCAGAAAGAGTGTAATAATATCAGTCTTTTCCCAGACATATTGTGTATCTCAATGTCCAATAGAGGTTCCTATTTCTTCTGCTGATACGGGCTCTTGATTAATCCTCATACCATTCATCTGAATCACAGAGCAAATTGTTCAGAACTTATTTTTTATCTGAGTGCTACCATTTCTCCTTCCACTTTCACAACTGAACAACTAAAATTTTCAGTTAGGGAAAATGGAAGGAACAAAGTAAGTGTTTCATGGATACTACAAAAAACAAGACTAACACTCAAAGTTCCTGATCATTATCACACAATTTCATGACACTAAACTGAACAAAAGAAGTAGACAGAATAAAATTTTCAAATTAAAAAGGAATATTTTCCTAGAAAACTCAATACATCTACATGTATATGTAGTGAAGAGATATGTCAGATGATCCCTATATTCTAAATGTTCCACTGAGTACAAATGAAGTGAAACACTTGTATGAAACACTGGAGAGGCCCACATATTAGTATCTGCTAATAAAATTCTCCTACAGTGGCTTTTTCAGAAACAGAAAATCAAAATCACACATATGTTTGCCCACATGTATGCATTCACGACTGTGAATTGGTCACGAAAACATGATATACCCTCATATATATACAATTGTGTGTATTATGTATAAATTGCATGCATTCATTATATTTTTGGTTGGATGTTTTTATGCATATGATAGCAAAAACATTCCTTCAGGCTGTACTACTATGCTAGTAGGCACTGTGTCAAAACCAAACAAAGAGCCAGTTTAGTAGGTTTGCACTATAAGCTGGAGTGTACAGAAGTTTTCCCATTTTCCTCCACAGGTGAATTTTGTAGATCTACCCTCCCTCTGCGTTCTGTGGGTCCTTATTAGTTACAGAATCGAGGACTCACTCTTAAATTATTGCCATTTTACCCTAGGAGATCATGGAAACCTGGCAGTGAGAAGCTTGGCTGCTGTGCCACATGAAAAAACATACTGCTGTGTTTTAGAAACTCAGTGTAATAATACAGCAACTATACCACAGGGCTTTTTTTTTCTTTTTTTTTTTTTTTTTTTTTTTT
>WEIU01007583.1:1858-80940 GCA_013389925.1 Aegithalos caudatus
GAAAGAAGAATATAACTTTAACCACAGTTCTGCATCAGCCTTAACAATGTAAAAATCATGATGCTGAAGTGAAATTTTGTTTTCTGGTGGAGAAAGAAATTGATGTAGTTTAGGATTTTGCTTGTTTGTTGAAAATGTCATGGCTCGTCAGGCTAACAAATGTGATTTTGTTCCTGGCAGTCTGCAGATCTGGTCAAGAAAAAGAAAAATTCTCTGAAAACTGCTTTAGCATAAATACAATATACTTCAGTTTAGTGTCTAACTTTGCATGAAATAAGCACTGCCTGTTAGCCTCTGTTTGATCCTGTGAGAGTGTGAGGCTAATGTCTGGCCAGTGTTTTGGAAGCAGCAGGTAGTCAGGAGCAAGCTGCTCTAGGGGTCCATATTTCTGTAGCCTAGTAGTTACTCACACACAGATGGAGACCTTATGAACTTTGACAGGGGTCACACTAAATTGCAAATCTAAAACTTCTAGACTTCTGAAGGATTACAGTGGTAATTTTTTTTAAAGCCATATGATTTGGTACATCACTAGAAATATCAACTCAGTCCTGAGAAGCAAATCAACCATGCAGTCATTGCTCACATAATGATCACAGGGACTGATAAAGATAGCCTTTCATGATACTTTAATGGGACAGTTGATTATTACATTTTTAATTTGTGTATGTAAAATGCATTTTATATTGCTTCCCAAACACTTAGGCTTGCCTGCTCTATTGAATTTATTCAAGGAATTTTGGAGCTTAAAACAATGCAGAAGCCTCATGTTTTTCAGGTGCACAGGTGGTAGAAATAACTAAGAATACTCATAGTATTATTTTTGATTTTAGGTCTTTTGGGGCAGTCAGTTGAGACACCAAGCTCTCTCATCTGTCATCAGCCATCACCTCACCAGGGATCTTATAGCAGTTTAGAAAAGAAAAATGTGAGATGATCTGGTTACACATAGTAGCATGTTTAAATCCTGGATTCAAAGTTGGGCAGCATTGAAGAACTCCTCCTTGTCTTGATGCTCTAATAGATGAAGTCTCTGGGATATTTCAACTTACTATTCAGATTGGAAATTTTGGGGGAATTTGTAGCAGCCAAAGACAGACATTATTTGTTTCCAAGTTATGGTCATTTAGCGTAAGATTTTTAATTCTTTTGTTCAGTGGAGATGCAGCATGATTTTCATTCATTTTTTCATTCATTTTTTATGAAATTGGGTTCTGTGGATGATGATTTATATCACAGGCAGCAAGGATCTTCTTTTAATCAAACGGACAAATTTCTATCACGTCATCATTGAACTGCTTGTGTCATTTGCTGTTTAATGGCTCATGAATGGGTTTTTAAAGCTGTGACTTCATGATTAAATGAGGCTGAGTCTGAATTGGTGCTTTTAAAGTGGTTTCAGTGACGGCCACACAGAGAGCTTGAAAATTCACACCAGCAGCAGACAAGTAGGGGAAGAAAGCTTTGTAAGTGTTTGAACTGGTCTGCATATAAAATAAGAAGGATGTTGTTCATGCTTCTAAACTGGAAAAACACAAAAGAAAAGGGAGTGTAAAAGAATCTCCTGTAGCCTCAGCAATTTGCATGTTCTGTAACACTAGTGTCTTTGCTTTGGTGAGATCTCAACAAGGGAAAAAATCCAAATAACCTAATTTACAGCTGAAATACCTGAGTTTGCAATGAATTATTTTCCAATATTATTTTAAACTAGAGATATTAGAAAAAATTTCAAATTGAGTCGTGTCATCTCTAATCGCGACCGTATCATCACAATCGTAATAACTTGTGCGTAAACATATGTGAAGTACAGAATTTTGTGCTTTGCAAGAGATCTGGATACACAGACAAATTTTTGCCCTAAACTTTTTTGTGATGTGTTTAGCATTTTATACTTAGCAGTGTGCAGCTAAAGCCAAAGTTAATGTGATATGGCAAATGCAATGTTTGGAGTTACCTATTCCTCTGAGATTGATGAAAAAATGTGATTACTTTGTATTTCCAGAGGGGTGAGAATATGCACAGCTGAGGCTGGATAACTTCTTTCCTATAGGAGCTCCTCATTTATCCATGGCTGGAATAAATCAACACTTGTCATGCTGCTGAACTGCATGTCTATTCCAGCTTTTCTTAAGAAATATTAATGTTTACGAGCCAGTGTTATTGTGTGTAGTTACATTAAGATGTAACTCTTCTGACTCATCAGAATTTGTTTGATCTCTTTCTAAGGTTGAGAAGAGAATGGAGATAAAGATGGTGGTTTTCTGACCTGTAATCTTAAACCTTCCAGAAATCACCTGTATGCCATCTCAAAAGAGAGAGTACCTTCTTTTTGAAAATTGTTTGCAGTAAGGAGAAGATAATTTATTTTATCTAGAGAATTTTTTTCTCAAGGATTTTTTACAGCACCTTTTCTCTTCCACCTTCTATAAAGATTTCCTTGTATTTAATACTTCAATGAAAGGACTTTTTAGTGACCATCATATTCAATGCTAAACTGTAAGTACTTCTGGCAAAGTGCAGTTTAGCATTAGCATTAAGTCACTAACTTAGTTACACAGAAGTTATTCAATTAAAAATAAAGTCATTTAGGTGATGGAGGTGACAGGCTGAGAATTGGATTGGGAAAGAGATGAAGAAATGCAGAAAATATAAAAATTTGTAACAGTCAAAGAAATTAAAGGATAAAGGTGATAAAGCTTCTGTGATAAGTAATTTTAAAATTAATTAAATAATTTTTGTGGGCTGTATGCCTAACAGAGTCACAGAGTGGTGCTAAAGAGGAACCAGGGTATTTATAAAAGAATTGACCAGGCAAGGTTGGATAAATACATGTGGGGGAAACAATACATTTCTTTGTTTGGTAAGTTATAAAGGAGTCTGTTATGTATTACAAATGATAAAAATGTTGTAAAATGGTATGTCAAGTGGTAAAAGTTTTTACTGTATTTCATTACTTTGGGGTGTAACATGGTGCCAATCTTCCATTCAGGATTCAGTGGAATTGAGCTAATATTTACTGTCATGATTTATTTGTCATTTCAAAGGAAATGGCTCCGGTCTTGCCTACATCGTCTAGAACTGAACCAAAAGTCTCTTTCATGGTTGTGCTTGCTGTCCTTAACTCAACTAGGTGTTTGAATTAGGCTTGATGAGGTGAAAATTTAGATTGTTTACTTTATAATTAAACTGAGTGTTTAAAAGGGTTTTGAGGCAGGTGTGAAACAAAACTGGTGAATCTGCATTGATTACATCAGTACTATGATATCTAAGTTGTGAACAAATATTTATTCCAGGAAGATAGGACTTCATATTTTTAGTCCTTTAAGTCCTTTTTAAGGCCTATTTTAAGTCCTTTTCTACTGTAATTTGTGATTAATATTGCCTGATTTTGTATTGATTTATTTCTTTGTTTTCAGGTGTGGCTCACAATATTTCTTTACTGCGAGAAGTGATTGTCCATCCACGCTTTGTTCAAGGAGACATCAGCACTAAATTCCTTCCTGAAGTCTATCCTGAGGGTTTTAAAGGTTTGTTCCATTTGGAAATGTTTCTTTTCTTGAACAGTGTTGTTTTGATTATTGCCTCTTTATATCTTTAGACTGATACACTCCCCAGTCTTTGCTTTTTCTTCAAATATATCTGTGCATACGTACAATTAGAATTTTTAAAATATGCATGAAGTTGAAAGTTATTTTTTTATTTTCAAGAAGACAAAATACATACTTCTAGTGATAAAATAGTAAATTACATATACCCAAAGTCAAGGAAAACCATTTATAGGTTATATGAAATATGTAAAATAAGCATCAATTCAATTCTGCTGTGCTATCATGCTTCATTACAGACAGTACTTCTACAATTTATAGTTAGATAAGATTTCTTTTTACTCAGCCCTATTACTTCTTCAGTAAGTTGTTGTAGCACCTTTAGATTTGCCTTTTGGGCACCCTTTGTTTTTACTGTAATCTTGTCTGGAGGATCTGGCGTTTTATCAGAATATTTTGGTACCCTGGTCTTAATACTCATTACACACAGTAATGGTCATGGTCTTGAAATTGTTAACTCATGCACTAGGTTAACATAAACACAAATTATTTCTTTACAACATCTCAAACTACTCAATTTCAAAAATGTTTACCAAGGGTTGCCAGAAAAATGTTAGGAAACAAATAGATTGGTTTCCTCTCATAAGGATCAGGTTTTAAAAGGTGATCTTTCTTAGCCAATCTGCTGTAGATGCTTTCTTGACCTGTGTGGTCAGAGACTTGGTTCTTCCATACAGGTCTCTCACCCCAGCTGGCAGTCATCAGGCAGAACATCTTTCTTATTAAAAAAAGGACAGTATTTATAGTTCATCATTCATGGGTCCTTTATGAATCCTGTGGAGATTCCGTTTCCCCGATTCATCATTAATCCAATGTGGCAGAATCCTCATCCCACTTTGGAGGCAGCACTGCCAGATTGGCAGTCACTGGACGTGACTGGCACCTTGCCAAATTCCAGTCTCATTAAGGAGCAGAACAGATTTTTCTTACCTCAGGACTCAGTGTGTGAGTGTGTGGATGACTATTCTTTGCACCAGAACTCTTGATACCGTGATGTAATTGACAACTCTGTGTGTGATACAGTCCTACATGTGGGATTAATGCATCGTGCTTGTTCCGGGCTCCTGACAGAGACCGCAGGAGCAGGTGTTAGCCACCTTGAGTGGCAGTGGGCTTGTAATGCTTCAAGCTGAAAAGTTCCTTTGTTGTATTTGCTAGGGGGTATTTAGCTAATCTTTCGGTAACTCCTCTGGCTTTCATCCAGCAGAGATTCCAGGGTGCTCTGATTATCTGCTCTTGAAGGCTTGGTGCTAGTGTAGCTGGTTTCTCTCCCTTCCCTGACACTTGAATACAAAATCTCATGCCTTGTTTTGCTGATGTTTCTAGGACTATTCAGTCATTTTCCTGAGTAGATCCAGATCTCTAAATCACCATGAAATGTGCCTTTTTTTACTTTTGCTGCTTTTGTTAGGGTAGTTTTTTTGTAAATTTCTTGACTTAGCTCGGGAAGGAATCTGGTGAACTTCAGTAGATGTGCAAAGTGAATGGCAGTCTGGGAATGGGGAGAGGGGAATGGGGGAAAAAGGCAAGGAGGCAAGATGTTATGCAAGAGATGTATGGAAAGTGTCCCCATACCATATTGTGAGAAGGCAGCATCACCTGACACATAGCTGGGAGCGATAAAAATATAAACCAAACAGCAGCATTGTGTTAATAGATTCTTAAGGATATGCTTTTGCTCTGGACACCAGAGGACACAAGAAGAGATATTGTGATGTTTCATAACAGAAATTAATGTTTTGCATATGTGAAATTCCTGGACTTTATTCCTGCTGTATGAAAAGTCTTGATCATCTCCTTCCACATACCAAACACAAGCACACATTAGCCTTCTCAATTATAAATAATGAAGCATATTATGGCATTATACTTCAAGAATAGTTACTTGTGAATAGTGATTAAAAGCTCACCAAAGAAACTGAGAGCCCTTTTAGTGATGTAGTTTGCACTGGATCAAATCCTTTGTGCTTAAAAAAAACCCCTGAGGACTTGAATTTGAGGATAGATTCTAAGTACCCATAGAAAAATATTCCTACAAATCCAAGGACTCAAATAGTAACTGTTGAAGGCAAGCAAGGATGGTAGTCAGATGACAGGTAGAAAATCAGCAAGAGAAAGAGAGACTAAAAAAATTAACTTATATATAATTTTTGCCATCACTTAAACTAACTTTTTAATATAAATAACCAGGGTAAACTTTGCTAGGAAGATTTGAAAATTAAGTAGCTTCTTATATCTTACTATTGCTTATAGAAGATGGATAGCCATGAAAAAAGAGCTGTGACAATCTGAAAAATTAGAACAATATATAGCCAACGTAGATCTGGAAATATGTAAAAATATGTGCTGTTGTTAACAGTAGGAATTCATACCAGAAGTGTTTTAAATTTGGAAAACTAAAAAAATAGAAACATTTCAATAGAGATGTGTGTAATATTAACGCACAAGCACGAGCTAATATGTTTCTTTTGTAACCTGCACAATTGACACTACAATTGTAGTGATCTACATTGATGATAAGGAATCTCATCTGTGTTCTCTCTGGTGACTGCGTGAAGTACTGACCCATTTTGTATGTGTGTTTTTCAAGTATAAGTATTGAGTCTTAAGAGTAAAATAAGAGATGCTTTGTTTTACAGTCTCATTTTTGAGTTCCATTATAATCCTTTGTTAGAAGACCTTTCTTTGCTCCAAATTAAGAAAAAACGAATTATTGGAAGTATCTTGGCTACTTTTCCATTAACCTATGTGATGCTCTCTTCAAATTACGTGCAGAATGGGCATGTTTAGCAATTTTCATGATTTAACTCTTTCATCCCATCTCTAAGTAAACATTAACTACCAGAAGAAGTTTGTTTATTGCAAGTTATTTTAAAATAATGACTGTGCTGAAAGTAACCTTGTTCGGTTTCATTAGCGTGGAAAGCAGCTGTTGTCATGCCCTTTTTTCTCCATGTGAAGGATGGCTGGCTGTAATGCTGGCTGGCAGTAGGTGAGCTGGAGTGGATTGTTGCTCTGAGCACCCATGGATGTTTTGGAGGTGTGTGGATCTGAGGATGGGTGCAGGAACACTGATTAGGTCAGGTGGCACAGAAAACCCACTTGTCTTAGAGTGGCCTCCAAATGCTTTGCTTATAGAATAAAAATGTGTGCCAGCATGCAGGAGTCATATGCACTGTTCTTCTGCAGCTTCCAAACAACCTGGGAAGCCTCTGTACTTTCCAGTCTGCATGATGAGAAGGAATTTTACTGTGTATTATCCCTATTTTATAGGCACAGAAAGTGTATCTCTATTTTCACAAAGATCCAAGAGGAGCCTTGGACAAAAGACAAATTAAAGGATCTTTAGGTTAGTACCCTTTTCATGGGATTAGTCACTGCAGATCAGTGTGTTTCACAGTTCATATTTTCCTAGTTTTCTTTTAAAATATTGAGATTTTCTTGATGTTCCACTCTTCTTGGTAATTAAAGGATGTCTGCAATCAGTCACTCTCTTTGGGAGACACATCCTGTGCCAATGAAAGATGGGGCATTTTCCAAAGCCACTCAAAATACATGAGGAAAAAAAAAAAGGAATCACTTACTTTCCCTCTTCTAGCATGTTTACATCATTTGGATGGAGAGGAAGAACAGAAGTTTCTGATGGACAATCCTTTGTATTTCTAATACAGAAAGGAGTAAAGAGGAAGCACTTCTCTTCTCCAGAGACTGTGTATGAGGTGAAGACTTTTAGATATGTTGTGTTTATCATAATTATATAGATTAGATGAAATGATTACTTTGCTTAACACTTATTAAACTATCTCTGGAATACTGTGTCCTGTTTTAACCCCCTCATGCATGTAAGAAAGATGGAAATAAATGTGAATAAGGCTAGTGAAGAGCCACAAGGGTGGTTCTGGGGTTGGAACAGATGACCTATAGGGAGAAGCTGGCAGAACCAGTCTTGTTTGGCCTGGAAGCAAGAAAGCTTAGGGTGGACCTAAGGACAGCCTTCTAGGACCTTGCGGGGGGTTCCCAAGAATGTGAGGTCAGGCTCTTCAATGAGTTGTACAGCAGCACAGCAAGAGTCAGGGTTCATAAATTGGAGATTTTAAAGGTCTCACTGCACAAACCTCTAAGCAATCTATTCTGAATTTGATGTTGAGATTGCTTGGTGGGGAGAGGGGACACACTGAATAAACTAAGGACCTTTCAAGGTCCCTTTAATCTCAGTCATTCCATGATTCTGAGTGAAAGTGCTTTTTAAGGTGAATTGGGACTGCAGGTAGGATTTTAAGTCTGGAGGCTTTTGCTATTGGAGGGGAGAATGCAACTTCCCCTGTCTGTCACTGTTGGAAGATGGAAAATGGTTGCTGCTAATTCCATTAATTTTCTCTGCATTGGAGTCCAATGTTAGTTTTAATCTTATGAAGCTACTGGATTATAAAGGTTGATTTAACAGTTTGCTTTCTTCTTTCTGGCAGGTGAGGCAAAACACCACTTCTTGGTCTGTCGCTATTTCCTTTGTAATTCAAAATAGTAGAGGCTTGCTTTCTGTATACTGTAGCATGCATCTTAGAGGTGGCCATGTATTCTCTGAGACTTCTTCACTACTCTGAATGGTTTGAGATTGCTTATGCAATTTTTGCCTTTTATCATGACTGTTTGGGTGGAACAACGCTGTGCTCAACTTCACAAGAAATTAAATCCTTTAATAACATTCAACTGTGTCTTCTGCCTCTGCCTACTTGGTATATGTGCCATCTGTAATGGTTAACTTCAACATCCATCAGGAAAAACTTGAGCTGAAACAGAACCTAGGAATGTTATAAACATTGCCTATATTGGTGTTGATCTGAATTATGCATTACACTTTTTATCTTGCCCATTATGCTTTTAATTTTTATTCTTCCCAACCAGAAAACAGTCAGTTTTCAAGTATTAAGTAACCGACTGGGGCATATAACCAGGGCTTGTTTGTTTTGTTTTGGTTTTTTCACTGTAATTGATAGTAGGAAACACATTTCTAGGACAAAATGCAAATGAGACTGTTATGGGAAAAATGACCTTTTATGTAATTTAATTTGAAGTTGGTTATGTAAAGTAATTGCATGAACCTTTTTGACTCAGCTTGGGGGATACTGGGATAATATTGATTTAAGCAATCATAACATCAGGGAAATACTTTTTTTCTTGTCTTCCTTCCAACCAGGGTTCTGTGATTTAGTAGTACGAGATGTGTGCAGTCTAGTTTTAAATAATATGAACAACACTGCTTCCACTCCTTTAGTTGTGACTTAATTTTATAACCATTCTTCCTGTTTGGCATTTGCCTTATGTAATTCAGCTGATAATTCAGTGATAATGCAGAAGTTTATCCCAGATTAAACAGAGAGATTTGGGAGCAGCCAGTTCCATGTGTGGAGGTGAAATTTCTGTGTAAGCCAGGAGTCTGCAGTGATGAGAGCAGGGAAGAGCAATTGTGTAACTTCCTGTGTTGGAAGTTGGGGGACCTTTACTACTTATTTCACTCTCTTTCAAGGAAGCACTTGGACAGCTGCTCCAGAGGTAGTTTTGTTACTCTTCAAATCAATCTGAATGGTGAACGTGAAGGGTTGTGCTGTTATATCTTTAGTGATGGTGAATATTAACTTGCTCCTCAAGACATCCCACTGAAATCCTGAGGAGTAGCTTCTGAAGGGAAATAATACTTGACAGTAAAGAAAGGTATTACTATCTGGAACACTGGTGTATTTCCTAATATACTAATGTAATTGTAAGTTTGACTTCAAAACTGTTTAGAATTCAGCTGAGCGTAGCAGCAGAGCAAAAGCAGACAGCAAGGGAAATGGGACTGGGGTTCAGAGAGCTAAGACAGTATTGACAGCAGTCTGTCCTGTGTAGTAAAGGTAAATTGCCATCCTTAGGAAGCAGCCTTTAATCAAACTTGAGGTATGCCTCCGAAATTATGCTAAGGAGGTTCTGTGGTAGGTTTCTATGTTTATTACTGGACACCAAAACCTAATTTAGGTATGTTCCTGTTAACAGTTTATGTTTTCTCCCAGAAATCCTACATTGGATACTACAGTCACAACTGGTTTTCTGCTTGCCCCATCTATGACAGGACTGGTGTAAATAGTGACAAATGCATAAAGATTTTTTTCGTGTCTGCAGAAGCAAGTGTGACTCTTGATGCGTTGTTAACCTGTTTCAACTTACTGACCTTTGTTTGCTGCTTGGAGTTTGATTTTTTTATTGAGGATACAGGCAGGAAATAGTTTTTGTGGCACAGCAAACAGAGGTCATGAAATAAACCTGTGAAATGGGATCTTTCTAGTTTTACCTTGTTCCTTTATTTGAGTTGGTTCTAACTGTGTGTTGGAGCAGGTGAGAATGCATAGTTTTGGTCACACAGTCTTGTCATGGGTCTTGGGCAGGGAGACTGAAGGCAAAGGCTTTAGGGCAGATTCCTGATTAGCTGAGGCATGTAAACAAATCATCAGTTTTAGAATCTGTGTTTTGAAAAAGTGATCTCCGAGTTTCTTCACTGTGTGTAAATGTGGGAAAATTGGTACATCTCAGGTCCAAATAATTGATGTTACTGGAATTTGTAATTACATAAGGCATATATATACACATGTATATGTGTGTATATGTACAAATAGTACAAAAGTTCCGTGTTTTTTGAATTTTGCCTTGCAATCAGTTTTTCTAGTAACTGGCAAAGGAAAGATCAAGTTTGTTTCTGAAGCCAGGTTCTTAACCTTTCAGCATTTGTATTTCTGCATGTGTTTGTTGAAGTGAAGACAGTTTCTATTTCAAGGCAGATAGAAAAAATAAACACTGAGCAAAGGAACTTGCAGGAAAATTCAGCCAGAATATGTTAATGTGGACTAAATTAAAAAGAGATTGATGCAGATTTTCTGAGTTTTGTTATTTTTAAATTTACATTTTTTGGCCTGTGACAACTTCTTTGTACTCTTAGCTGGACTTTAATGAATGTATTCCCATTACTGTGGCATAATTGCATTTCTGAGGTGGACTCTAACTAGCCTCTTTACCTGACCCTGTTTAATATGCCTAGTGGAATGATGGGTTCTGTGCAGAAGACATCCTGTTTTGAAACTGTGACTTTGTTGCTGTAGAGTCTGCTCCAGTCCGTTACAGCAGTCTCCATTCTGGATTTTCTTTAGGATCTCATTAATCTTATTTTATTCTTTATTCTTTTATTATTGTCACTGGCTAGTAACCAGTACTGGGGCATGTGAATTTACCTTACATAGCACTGAGGTGATGGGAGGGTGGAGATATAGAAGGGATCTGTGTAACTGTTTGTCTGCTGCAGGACTGGAAGCAAATGTGTTCCCCTGGGCAGAGTTCCTCTGGGAGACAGAGCCTTCTGAAGCTCTTCCCCCATCCTTTTATATGAAATCTATACTTGTTCTGGATGATGACATTCGCTGTAATATGTACACAGAAAGCTCTTTTTGAAAGCTGTGTTGTAACTGAGCTCAGCAAAGTCTTTCAGTTCTCAGCCTATATCTTCTGTTAACTTTATTGTGTAATCCTTCTCTCTTCCTTGTGAAACACTCTTGCTTTCACTTGTACAAAATCTCTTTCTCAAGGATAAAGTATGCCTCTTTTCTTCATGACAATTGAGCTTTGCAGTTCTTGTCCTGTTTTATGTAGTTTTTAACTTCCTGCCTTGTTGACCCGAGTACTTTGTCTTTTTGTTCTCTCTCACAGAATCAGAGTGGCTTGGGCTTCAAGGGACCTTAAAAATCACCTGGTTCCAACCTCCCTGCCATGGGCAGGGATACCTTCCCCTAGACCAGATCGCTCAGCACTCCCTTCATAATGTCTAATCTAAACTCTTTTAATTTGAACCTATTCCCCGTTGTCCTTTAACTACATGCTCCTGTAAATATTCTCTGTCTTTCTGGCAGGCACATTTCAGGTACTGGACAGCTGCAGTTAGGTCACCCTGAGGCCTTCTCTTTTCCAAGCTGAACAATCCCAGTTCTCTTAGCCATTCCTCATAGGAGAGGTGCTCCATTTCTCTACTCATCTTTGTAGCCCTTCTCTGGAATCTCGCGTCATTCTTGGCCACCTATTTGCCATCTTTTCATACCAAATCTGTTGTGTGGTTTCTGACCGAAAGATAGGGAGGGCACAGTTCTGTCACTGTGCTCTTCTAGCCTGTTGATGGACAGTTGAATATCTATTTAGCCTTCATTTTCTGGAACAAGACCAGGCTGGGAGAAAATCTGCTTCATTTCACCCCAGTTGTATCTTTTTGCCAAATATTTATTAGCTTGCATGCCTTCAGATTATAGACTGCTTTGAGCCACTTTCTGCTTCTGAAGTGCTGAACATGACATTGACTCCATTAGTTGTGAACTAATAATTACACAAATAACACTAAATGATCCAGGGCTTACGAGTAGCCTTATCCCCATTTATTTTTTGGGTTTGTATTGTTGCGCTCTCCATTTTGTTTGAAAGATCTGAAGCCTTTGCTTCAGATAAAGTACTGAGTGTGTTCTATATTTTGAGTAAGTTCTAATGTACAGATGGATTCCTTACCAGCATGAGGCACAATATGTCAACCAGTGACATTTCAGTAACGAAAACAAGATGCTGCAGCATCATTCAGTTTCTTTTCTTTCAGTTGTCAAATTGTTTTTAACAGAGATACCAGTGTTAGCAGTTGGGCTGATTTGTATGAAAACATGCAATTTAAACTCTGAAACTCAGAGCGTCTGCTATGCTATGCCTCGTCTTAATTTAGAGGGAAAAAATGTAGCTTTCATGTGCAAGGACTGAGCAGTGTCTTTACTGACAGTTGTTACTTTTTGTGTCTGTGTTGGTCTGTGGTATCTAATTTTTTTAAAACTTCTTTCTGAAAACTAGGACACAAGTTGACAGATCTTGAAAGAAGACAACTACTGGCAACAGCAGCGTCTTTGTATGTGGTTGAACAACTGAGATCACAGCGATTTCTAGGGACTCCAAGGTGAGTTCATTTCTAGGAACTCAGGTGTGCTGATGCATTTCGTTAATGGCACCTTCTCATGCACAAGAGTAACTGGTGAGAAACTGCATGGTTTCTTAATATAGTCTGTTTTTTCTAAATTCAAATGATCTGTGGCTTAGATTTCCCTACTTGCACAAGTCATACATGATTATTTTTTATTCTAAGTATTAGCAAACTAATAGGCACCAAAATGTGTTACAAGCCAGTACAGTAATTAATGCACATCAGGAGTTTCATTAATGCAAAATGTTGCTGCATTAGTAACTAGCCACAAATTGAGCATCACAAATTTCCCATGTGCCCATTTGAAGCAATCTAAGCACTTTGGAATAATATGAATATTCAGCTACAGAGCTTTAAAATATTGTAGACTTGTGAGCAATTTGCTCCCTTCATGACAAACCTTAATAGTTTAGTCTTAATTCTGAAAACACTTTCTGAGTAAAGGTGCAAGGTAATTGGTGAAAGAGTCAACACCTTGCTTTAAGTATGGGGTTTNGTAGCTGCTAGTAACCTAGGCAGTACTGTTAATTAATCAGCCATTGCAGTATCCCATGTCAAAATGCTGATTCACCTCTTTGGCTTTTTTGAACAGTATGTTCTTTTCCTGTAGGATGACTAGCTTTTCTTGTCCTCTGGCCCATCACTGTCAGTGCCTTGAGACCTTCTGTTAGAATTAACTGAATTTGTGGAGCTTGTTTGTGTAGTTGGTCTTAGCAACAGTTGTATACAGGGAATCCTTCAGCATAACTCTACTTGCCTCATGTTTTGTAATGTAGTTGCCTATATGTTTGTGTGTGAGGGAAGTGATAGTGCAGGGTAGACATTATTCACATTCCATGCCAGTGGTTTGACAGTGTATTCTATTACTGATTTTACACTGGACAGGAATAAATCAAATGTGGTTTCAAGAAGTCTTCATTTTTATTTGTACCCACAAAGATAATTAGTACCATATGGTATTAAAAAAGAAAAAGAAAGAGACACTTAGGGCAAGCATAACAGCTTTGTAATGTATAGCATATGTAGGGCTGGGTCATTGCTTGCCTTATGCATCTATAGGGGAAAGTAAAGCATTTTTTATTTCCTTCCAGAAGTTATATCCTCCAAAGTGAATGGCATAAGGAGAAGAACAGACACTCAAAGGCCACTGTTACCTAAAAAGAGATGAATCAGGGAAAATGAGGAGGAGCCTTGATTGTAGTTTTTATTGTCAGTATAGGAAGTCTGGTACTGCTACAGAGATGCAATGGATTACTTTGTACTTAGAATAAGGATAAGAATTGTTAATTCAAGAGTAACGATTGAACTGGTATTGCATTCCCTGATCTGATTTGTGATTCATTTTCTCTTCCCTGTAAAATGCTCTAACTAATTAAAAAGAAAAGAAAGGGAACACTTTTCAGTACAGTACACTTTCTCTTGCCGTGATGGGGTGTAGTTATGAATCCTTCAGAAGTCAAGCCTTAGAATTTTCTCCAAGTGATGGCTGAGTGTGGTTCTTATTGAATGCGTCATGGTTTCAGTACATACATAACTGTTAGATCTACTTGCTTTAATGATAGCAAAGCTGCTTATTTGAGGCTAAGTAAGGATGAGCTAATGCAAAAATGCTTACTGGTGAGTAACTTCTAAAGAAGCCAAACCTGATAATGATACCCTTTCCCCAAAATCATACAGCTTGTTCTAAGGAAAAAGGAAAGAAGCAAAGGCAGAATGAGGTTGAAGGATTGTGCAGTGTCTTGTGTAATGTTCTCCATTCGTTAGAGCAGTTAGTGGACTCCCTCTAGAGGGGACTGAGCACTGTGGAGCATATGAGTTACTGTAGTTCCGTAAGGATTCTTCACCATGTCCTTAACTTACCCAAACTGCATCTGACTTGCTTTTGAAGGTGTTCCATATCAGCATTTTTTAATGAACAGGATTGTGGCCAGAGAAAAAGCACATCTTTATTCATAATACTATACTCTGCTTGAATAATACTTGTAAACAAAAAGTTCAGAGTAGAAATCTGTGGTACAATAAATTAAAGAGGCCAGTTGTTATCTTGGGTGCAATCTTCACTATGGCAGAATTGGACATTTGGAGTCTGTGTGAGTTTTAATTATGTGTTGGAGGATGTGAGCAGACTAGACAGAGTACATGCTCCAAAATTGATCTGTAAAGTTCTCCTAATTAGTTGGACAAGTACATTGATAAGTTGATCATCACCTACAGAATTTGTTGACAGCATTTTTTTCATCTGCACTGAAAGCAATTGAGAAATTCTTGTGCGAAAAACTACTGAAGAAGTAGTATTTTGAAATCATAAATTATTCCTTCTAAACTTGTCATAGCTGTCAGACAGTTTTCTGCTAAAATTGAGTTATATGGTTATCTTTGCTTTTAATATGTTTTCTTTTCCCTTTTGGGAGCCATATTTATAATATGCATTCTTTTCACAACTGCAAGGGCATTTTGTGTTCCCTTTTTCCCCTGTGATTTATTCAGCCCATGATCAAGATTGTTGTTCTGGTCAGATAGTACCGTGCTTAGAGCTCTTCACAGAAGCTCCAGCTTTCACTGTTGGGGTAACCAGGACTGTAATCAGATGAAGTGCAGCTGAGTCAGATTAAGGAATCTTGTTGCAGACTGCTCCTCCTTTGGTCTTCTGTCTTTCCTTCTCCTCCCCAGGTATGCAGGTGTGATTTTGTGTATAGTTGCATTCCACTCTGGTTCTGCAAAAATGACCTATGTTAGCATAGAAACTGTTTAATAATAGTTTGCTTAGGATCATTCTATCAGGTTATTTCTGACAAGTGAAATTATTCTGGAAGAGCTACAAGAATGGGAGTGTGTAGCAAGGAGGAAGATGTGAGCTCATTAAAGGGATTCTGAGGTGGGCCTTAGCTCTGTGCCACAGGTCAAACTAGTAGCAACCTCATGAGGGGGATTTCTCTGTAACTGGTGATATTTTCTGGGGTGTGACTGGAAAATATGTATTTTGCAGTCCCCTGAGTGACTGAATAATCAACTGTGAGGTTCTTGCTGGAACATACTGTGATGACCAGCAAGCTGTTAGCACCTTTGGCACCCAACTTCCTTCAGCTAGTTTCAGTCAACCTGACTTCTCTAGTGGCAGTCTTCATTGCAGTAGGTTGTCTGGTGCTGAGGTTAATGCAGGCCACAAGCCCAAGGCTGGTTTGTCTTTCCTGTATTCAAATAAATGGTGTTATGATTTGGGTGGGGCACCCACAGGTGAGTTTCCACTGTCTGTATTGTTATATAGTGCCCCAGGCCTCATCAACAGTCTCCTAGAACTAACTTGCCAGGCTTTAGCTAGAGTAGCTATTGGAGATCCATGCATGCTCAGAGTTACAGGGTATTTAAAGCATTTTTGTGTATGTTCTTTATTTTTAATTTAACTGTTTTTTAATTTAATCCATTTTCTTGGGGAAAATTGGATGTGGGATGGTTTGGGTTTTTGGGATTCTTCCCGGTTGGGGTGTTTTTTCAAGTATTTTTGAAAGATGACTTGCTAATGGAAGTGTTTGGTATTTTGTGAGCCACATACTAACGTGAATATTTGACTGTGATATCTAGATAATAGGGGCACATATTTCATACAGGAAAGAGCCATGGATGATTAATGATTGTTTCATTGTTCAGCTTTTAGTTATTTTACTTAGGACTTCTCCTACTTACTCCATAGTCCACTTTATTGTGAGACTGGTGCCACCCACAGCTGCTGAACAGATTTACAGCATCTAGTAAAACCCCAAGGTCTTCTAGACAGAACTTGATCTTGTTTCAAGTGGAAATATATTTTTGCTGAAGTGAATCCAGCTTATTTTATGTCTGTTTGATGTAGTTAGCCTTTGAGACCAGAAATGATGTTGTGCAGTTGAATCTTCACATTTTGGCTTCAGACTTGTTTTCATTAGTGGGTTGGGAGGGGAATAGGAGAGTGTCTCTCCAGGTGTGGCTACATCACACTATCTCATGGGTCTCCTAATATGATGTTTATACTTCTAAACCAAATTGCCTACAGCACTTCCTATGTGTTGCTTGTGTTGGCTGCTAAGTGTATTTTCCTAATTTTTCTATGGGTTTTACCCTTTCATCATTTATGACTTGGAAAAAAAACAGTGAGGCTGCATGCCCATATTACCTGATACTACACACAAAAAGATGGTAACACACTGGAAAAATGTTTTAAATTGCTAGCAAGGAAAAAAAAAACCACTAAAGGTTTTTCTTTCTTGTGTACTTAATATAGAAGACTGGATTGGGAATCTTGAGTTCAACTGTTCTTGTGGGTCCTTAGAGAAGTCAGATGAATTTGGCCTCAGTTTGCAAAAAGACAAAGTGGCCTTAATACTTTGCAGCACTACTGAGGTTTCATAAATATCTGTTTATCAACATGTATGAAGTATTTTGAGACATAAAATTGATTATGCTTTCTAAACATAAAATAATATTTTCTCGGGAAGGAAAGTGTTATAGTGAAAAGTTTTTGTCAAGTTCTGAAATAGATGGGCTAAATTTTTGTTTTAAAATTCTGAAATCCAGGGGTCCACTGCAGTGAACGTAAAATGACTGGTGAACTTCAAGAACAGAAATTAATTTATTTAACTTTATGTTTAATGAATTATTCTAGGTTCCTGTCTGGGTTCATTCAGTACAGCTATATTGATGTTTGCCTTGCTATTGCTTGATTATAGGGCAGCGAGGGAACTGCTCAGAGAGCAGTAGAGCCCCACACCTCTCAGGCATCCTTGCTCTCACTCACAGAGACTACACCTATTACCCTACTGGAGTCTGGGACAGAGCCAGCTTTTTGCCAGCCTAGGGCTTCCCCATATGGAAGGATGGTCAGCTGCCCAATAGGAGAGTTTTCTGGCTCTCCTGCACTGCTGGAGCAGCACAAAATAAGGTTATGTTACATTAATTTTAAAAAGAAGGAAGATGACGTCAGGAAAATTCACTGGAGTCATCTGAACAGGCCTCTTGGAAAGGCACAGAGTTCTTACTTTCATCACAGGCCCTGCTGAACTATCAGATTGTGTTATGTGAATTTAATTTTTATTTCTTCCTTAGAACTGCAGTATTAACATGAACAGTTATTGCAAGTGCAGCTAAACATGTCTACTGTGCTCTATCCTACAGATACCCTCTATACAGAGATAAACTATATCTTTTTGTTTTCATTGGTATGATTGATCAAGACCAGCCTTGTGGCTTTCTTCATTCCCTCCCTTTGGAGTCATGCAGTCATCCTTAGCTCATGGAAACAACACTGTCTTATCCTTCCTGTTCTGGTTCCCTGCTCAACAAGTCCAGCATTCTTCCCAAGATTTACTGTTAGGCCTTTGAAAGTCTTTGCTATGTTTGTGTAATTACTACAGCTTCACACCATTATTCACTGTGTGGTCTTCTCTTTTGCCACAGACTCACAAGGTACTAAGACCCTGTTCTCCCTTTTTTTCATGTGAAATCCTTGTTTGTAATGGGCCTTTCTGGTTGTGGTTAACCCTCTTGTCTCTCTAGCTGTTATCTAACGCTGTTCTTTTGACCTCTTATAAATCATTACTGTATTATTTTTGTAATCTTGCTTAATAACTACAAAACCATATGCCCTATATAATATTCTATAGTATATTAATAGATGTCTTTAAAATCTGTATTATTTACCCTTCTCGTTTCTTCAGTTGTGTGTCACAGAAACAGAATTATATGTGCTAGAGACAAACAAGTAGCTGCAAATATATGAAACGTATTTTTTTACCAGTTGGGAATGAACTTATATGAAAAATATAAAAGTTGAAATGGGACATTAAGGTAGCATTTATGACTCTACAAGAGTGTATGTATGGTATTTGTTTTCTTTGATTTGATTAAATTAATGCAACCAGATTGATAACACAAGTAATATAAGGTATTTCTATAATTGTTTGAAAGCAGAGACATTGTTCCATATGATTCCTAAACATCTATTCCAGGAACAGAGCAGCCTATCATGGGAAATTTTCATAGCTTGTCATTGCTGTCATTTGTAGGGAAATATGTATTCTGGGCACTCAGGAATCCACACTTGCTCATTCTTTAGAGTTGCTAACCATTATGAAATCATTATGAAGTTAATAATTACTTAAAGTTTGAATCTCAATTAACATCTCTTGGGAAGATCCTCACATCTTGCTAAGGTGATTGCTGGTGGGAAAGGCATTCACTAAAGTAAATGGACCTGGCTAAGTCCCTATGTTTATTTTTTATTTTTACCATGTCTTCTGGGAAAACAGCATCTGCTGTAAGAGCTTTTTAGCTTCTGTAGCTACTGTTCACTTAATGCTGAAACTTGAATTTGCATAATATAGACATGTGAGTGTTTTCTATTGTGCTGCCAAATTCCTGTCCCTTTTTTACTTGTTAATCTGGCCCTTTTCTCATCTGTGCTTTGCTTATGACCTCTTCTGCAAGATCCTCTCTTTACAAGACCTCTTTCTATTTAATTTACTTTGATCCCCTCTATAAGCTCAACGATTATTTCCTCTCATGCAGGTTTACACCTCCTAAACCTGTTCTTTAGTATTTGTCTGTGTGTAAAATGTGTATGTGTGAAACTGTAGAACTGACAAGGTGTGTGCTAATTGCCAGGTGTGCCCTGGTCATTTTACAGGTATTTTTAGGATATGTTTTTGTCTTCATCTGTGTATTTTACTTGGAATTTCCAAGGGCAGAAATGAAGTTGTGTAGGATAATTTTATGCAAGGGCAACATTTTTCTTGACTTCTGGGGTCTCTAAGATCAGTAAATACATCTGTAATTGCATTTGCATAAGTTTTGCTGATGTTTCTTTCCTAGGATTATTAAAGCTAAGCATGATCATCAGCACGTGACCATGTGTAGTTCCTTGAGGCACTGGTTGTGTCCTGCTGTTTGTGTAGTGTATAGCTTTTTCTGGATGCTGTTGCTATAGAAATGTTGTCAACAAAATCTATGGTGAACAAGTCTCTCATTCAATATTGCCTGCATACTTTTACATGTATGTGTCTCTCTTTGTCCAATCTTTAGCATGCTTGCTTCATTCACGTTCACAGAGGCTGTAGTTAAATACAAGATACTTGTAAATACAATCTATTGTACTGATTGCAGGGATAGGTAATTCATTTTTACCTTTGTTGTTGAGTATTACAATTTTCAACCGTTTCTTTTCCCTTTGATTCAACGGCAAAAGTGGGATGGGACACAGAATGGCCTCATTATTGTAGGAGTATTTCTCTGTTCCCTGCAATGATTCCAAAAGCTCTTGCACACTTCATCAGTATTATTGTAATTCTTTGGCTGCAGGATATTTGGCAGCTGTTGCACCCCACTGGCAAATCCTATTCAGACTTCACTTCCATTCACCATTGCCATTGGAGAATTGATTTCTCTCTCCTCTGCTCTAACCTTTCCCAATTCATTTTGGATTGTTCAATGTGAAACATTTTAATTTCATATCATACAGCCATTCAGCTCACAATCCTTTTTTAACCTGTCACCAGGGCAACAGCATAGCATGCTTGCTTTAGGCAATCAAGTTTTTATTTCACATGCTTAATGTTGCATTAAATGTTTGCATTTTGTTTAACCCTCTTAAATACTCTAAAATGTGGATATGTTTTGCAGGGTAATGGAGTCTCTGATTTCAGTGTCAAGTCTTCACAGAAATTGTCTTACTTAAAATAAAAAATAAGAAATCAGAAGATGAATACAGTAATGAGAAGATTATTAATAAAATCCCAAATGGCTGAATGAAGCAAACATCCATAGAATGGTAAAAAATATTTTTCCTCTGGCAAAATCTTCCAGAGGCTTATTATTATAATCTTTAAACCTGTACTTTGGGATTATTTTTACCTGTAAGTGCTTGTATCAAATTAATGCAAATATAGGATTAACCATGCAATAACATGACTTTAAGAAGTGAAATGTCTGGCCTATACATGTCAACCTACTTCACGCTGCTTGCCAGATGTGTGTGGAACTGTAAGCTGAATAACAAGTCTCTTTTTATACATCAAAATTAGAATTTATTGGGATGATGCAGTTAATTAAAGAAATATAGAATTTTAAAATATCTGTTTTTCCTCTAAATGCCAACCATCATGGCATGAAGGCTATAACCATTTTATTGGAAATAATAATAATAAATTTGTGTCATCGTGGATGATTACAAAAATAAAATAAAATGGACATTTTCATATCTGAAAATACTGATTTCAAAAAAACATTGATTTCCTATAACTGATGCTACAGAGCAAGACCTGCTTGTCTTGGTAAAGAAATAGGACCAGACAGGTTTGCCCTCACTTTTTTTGTTGGTATTAAAAAAATGTCTATAATAGATGTCCTTAAAATACCCAGTCTATAACTATAATTAGAGGTGTAGTGTTAAAGGCTTTTTCTCTATTCACAATCTAGTCTCAATTACATAGGTATAAAAGATATGCGGGAAGGGGTGGGAAGCATTATGTTAAAATCTAAAAACATTGCATTGCAAATAAGCCCAGACTTCCTCATTTATAAGAAATAAACCCATAATGAAAGTACTGATAATATGCATGTTAACAGTTCAGAATACTAATTTTATAAACCTTCCTGTTTTCAAAATAGGTCATACATATCTATTGTTTAAAAAAACCAAATGCAGAATATTTGATTCCTGTACTAGCCAGCATGTGAGTTCTTTGAGGAGACAACTGTTTGCTACACAATAGACCCATAAAGTTGACCTTCTTAGAATTTTTATTCCAACAGCATGTAGCTAACTATAGAAGGATAGAAATGAAATTTCTTCTATTATTTTCCAAGCTTTCTGTCCAGTTTTCTATTTTCCCAAGTTGTGCTATAAGCTACCAAATATTATTACCCTCCTAAAAGATTTTGGCAGTGTTTTGTTACTGAATTTTGCCAAAAGGAGCCAAGCATATGGTAATAGTTAATTTATTGGTTCTTCTGACCTCCAGGGAACTCTTTACAGAGAGCATATTACCTTTTTATCTAACATATTTTAAATAAAAGAGCTGTTGACTTGAAATTTGATATGGCAGTGTAGAAGCTAAACCTTCAGTGTGGTTGTGCTCAATTCAGTCTTGTTTAAGGGTAAGACTAAACGTGTAAACATACAAGATTGAGCTAAGTCTTCTTTCTTTTCAACTTTCAGAGAGGTGGGTCACTTCTGTATAATTTTAGTGTGTGTTTAAGTAAAAACACTGAAGAGAAATTTTCATTAGAAAAATAAGCCCTACCTTTGTCTCAGAAGACTTTGAGATCTTCACTTTTGTATTACAATATTACTGGCATGTGCATTACCAAGGAATGATAAAAGAAAGGAATATTTTTCATGTCTTTGTATGTATTACCATAGGCCTATTAGTTGGTTTGTGACAATGTAGCTTTGTATAATTCTAATGGGAGAATTATTTGAAAGGTAACATTGCTAATGTTGCTATGCACTATCTTGGAGTTGAATCTCATCCCTGATGTTTGCACAACTTGAAAACAGTTGTGTACTCCCTGCATGAGAGGCAGCCTTCTTTGTTCCACCTTAGGTACTGTATATTTTTGGTTTTGTAACTGGGAGGAATTGTGAATCTTAAAAGGAAAGCTACATGGATGTGTCATCGTATTTTCAATGGGATACTTGGGATAGATGATGCCTTAAATAAAAAAATACGTGATACTGATTTCTGTTGTTTCTTTATAAGTATTCAACGACATGGATATTTTTCCCTGGATCTGTGTTGAGACTGCTCAGATGACTTTTTCTTTTATGATTATGGATGATTCTTTAATATCTTTCACAGACCATTCTTTAGTAGTTTACTTTTCTGTGTAATTAGATGTGGTGCTTGGAGTTTGTTTTGGCTGTGGCTTCCCTTTAACATATATCTTCAAAGCCTGTAGTGTGAGAAAGACTGGGCAGGAAAGAACAGCACAGGACCCTGTTCTTTTGAAACCAGGGATGTTTACCCATGGATTTAGAAAGGACATGACAGGTCTTTATCCTGTCTCTCTGTGGTGCTTAGTAAAATTAGTCTTTCTGCAGTTAGAAGTGAGATGATACAAATAAATGATTTGCATATTAATTCCAGTTTTTTAAAAAAATACTTCTAAAAAATCTGGGTTCCTATGCTTTAAGCTTTTGTCTTTACCCTTGTGTGTTCTGATAGGTGTTTCTGAATCTCCTCTGTCTGGCATGATGGTGGCAGAGATGGTGACATACCTTGGTGACACAGTAATGATTTTCTCTATATCCTGCGACACTGATATTAAAACAGGTCCTCATCTAGCTGTACCTAGCTATTAATGTCCTTAGACAACTTTACCCTTTTTGTTTCCTTGAGCCTAGTGAGAGCACTTTTCTTTAAATTCTTTGTTGCCTGCCCTGCTCCTCTCCTGCAGCAAAAGCTTTATTCTTACTAGTATCCTCAAATAACAATTATTTAAGATGCTTACAAATACTAAGTCAACTTTATTCCTCTATTTGCTGTGGGTTTTTTCTATTCTTTGCAGTCATTGCATGTCTGCCTGTACTACAGGCTGCCTTTTCCCAAGTCTTTAACACTTGTGTTTAAGTGAGTAAATAGGCTGCAACTCTGTTTCAATTATTTCCAAACTCTGGTAGTCTGATAACCATTTAAGCTTCAGTCTCCTTACATTGGGTAGGGTAGCACCTTTCTACAGCCCGCTTCTCTTCAGCTTCCTTAGCTTTGTCCTTCATATGTATCTTCCCAGAAGCTAGGGGTAGTGAGAGCTAATTGCATTTTTCTGTTTCATAGTTTAAAAAAGTTGGATTGCAATTAAAAATTGTTGTGTTCAAGGCCTGTAAAGGCTGGAGCATAACTCTTTAGAGATAAGGACTTTTGTCACCAAATATGAAGAAAATTAGCTCTACCCTAGCCAAAATCGGCACACAAGGCTAAGTTTGTCTCACCTAGGAAGGTCCAGAGGGGCTGCAGTAATCTGCATTTTAGAAAAATTATGTTGGGTATGAACAAGGAAACTTTGGGCTGAGGGAGAACATGGATGTTGTGTATGGATTCCTGCAGCAGGTGAAGTGCACAGGAAAGATTGAGGCTGAAGGCAAAGTTTGGATAACCAATTCTGAATATCTTCTTTAAATATCCCCTTTCAGCTGCCGCACGCTTCGGCTGAAACTGTATTTCAGAAATATTTTGGATCTTCCTCATGTTTGTGCAACAGTTTAACTTCACATTTTAGCATTTCTGTTCAAAATGAGTCTGTCTTTTTGAGGCAGAAAAATCTTAATGTTCTTTTTAGCATCTTTTTTGTCACATAGAATTTGTTTGGTCATGCTTGTTTATAGAATAGAAACAATCATAGAAAAACATGAGTACTGGGTTAGTAAGAAAGAGGAACAGTATCATCTATGTGTAATTATATTTATTAAATAATAATTGGATGTGTGAAAGGTAATGTTTAAAGAAAAATGTTTTCCATAGCACTTTAAAATGTACTTACATAGTACATTTTAATATATTGTGTTATTTATATATTTTATATTTAGGAAATTTATTCTTTGCCTTGTGAATTCTTTTATATATTCTTCCATATATTTTATATTTAGGATGGGAATTCTTTGCCTACTGAACTGCATTGATTAGTGCTAATTGGGCAAAAAGGAAAGGAAAGAGACACAACTTACAGTTAAGTACATTGTAGAAGTGTAACTATATTCTTATACTTTTAGACCTTATTTAACTTTCTACTATTTATCATTGAATATTGGACTAGATAGGTATTTAGGCCAGTCAGTACAGCCATTTTTATGTTCCCATCATGTAGTGATCACGGTTATGCTAAAATAACCATCATCAATAAGGTTCATCCACCTACACAACCTGGCTTCTCTAACTCTGACCATAGTCAGCAGAAAGCTTAGTGGGCAAAAGTTTTTGTATTACTACTGAGAATGAGGTTAGCTGTTAGCTGAAAGGTTAGCTGTTACAAATTTTTTGTTCACATACAACCCTAGTTTAATAATTCTCAAATTCCTTCATTCAGGTCTGATATATATAACTTTAGCAAAGTTGGAAGTCTGTGCACATTGTTTTTCTTGTTGTCTTTCTTCTCTTTAGTTGTGAGACCATAACATGAACAATGTCAAATGTCTTATGAAAAGGTTGAAAATACATAGAGGGCAATAGGTATTTACCATCTTTTGGATATATATCACTCTTAAATAATTAGATGCCTCTGTTTCTCTGGCCTAGAGTTGTAGTGCCTAAGTAATGTAAAAAATATAGGAAGCATTACCTAAGGGTAGTTCAGCCATTTTCAGGTCCAACTCATGGTGAGAGGTACCTTTCTCTTTCCATTAGTTAAGAAGGGAAAAGATGGTTAATACTGGGTGGTGAAAGCTCAGTGGTGTGCGAGCCGGATGTAAGCTGAAAGTGCAGGGCTGATGTATGGAAGGTAATGAGAGTCACAGAGCTCTGCTATGTGCTGTAATTGTCTAGACATGATGTGAGAGTGCTTGTTGGAGATATGCATGGTTTATGTTATCTAATATAATTTTTAATGAACTTTTGGGGGTTTTCTCATCTGCTGTGTTTTTTCTCTTTAACTGAACACAATTAGTGGCATTAGCCTGTTTCATAGGAATCTAGTGCAGAAGAAATAGAGAACAAAGCTTTAGAATCCATGAAATATGCCACATTTCTTATGTACAGGGGAGAGGAATTAGCTGTCACATTACCTGTTGGAAACTGGCTTGAATACTTCCAGCCAAATGCTGTAATCACATTTACCTGTGGTTTGTTAGATACATCGTTGATACCTGTGTTGTCACCCAGCACTGGTTCTTGCCCATGGAGTTTGAAAAGCCAGGCACTGTCCAGAAAAACAGTTCCAAATGAATCCTTGCTCTTGGCCAGTTCTGTTTCTCACACTATGGCACGTAGCATGGCTAGCAAGGAAAATCTGGTCATCCTTTTGCAGGACTCTGCACTGTCCTGAATGTGCATTTTTATGTATTGCCTGAATTAAGTCTCTTGTAGAGGAGAAAACACAACAGAAAAATGTGATCAATAAAGCTGTATTCCAAACCGATTTTATTAGCATGAGATGGTTAAGCTCTTGGATGGACTCTTGGTTCTGCTGCAACAAGTTTGTGAGAGGTGATAAACTCTGTGTGATGGCTGAGCTCTTAAAATATTCTGGAACTCTACTGAAATCTGGTGCAAGCATTGTGTTTTCCAAGATGCACAAAAATTGAGTCTAATTCTGTTTTAAACAATGACCTTTGGGGTATTGCATATGTGACGGGCTTTAGGGGAGACCAGGTCAAATCATGAGTCCTACCAAGTGTGGCAGAAATTCCATACTTCTGGCAATACAATCTGGTTAGTTCCAGGGGGACTGACAGATCAAAAGGGTGAGAAACCTAAATGAAACTGTAAACCACAGGAAAGACAGCATTCAATACAAAGCTCTTAACAAAAAAAAAATGCAAAAAAGCTTTTTGGAGGTGGTATTTTCTAAAAAGGTGTTTTCCGTTTGGCCTAAGACATGTTGGGGGTTTTATTTTGGTTAGCTAGTATAATTTAAAATTTTTCCTTAGTTTGCACACTGTGTTCCTTGTGGGCCTTAAAGAAGGCCAGTGTTCTTGCTCTCTGTGCTGTTGCCAAATTTCCTCCGAGATGGATTTATTCTGATGTCTTTCCTTTTCCCTTGACTGTAGTAGTTGTCTTTCACTCTTGATAGTGTGCAGGCTTTAGTAAGTTCAGCAGGTACTGAAAAGTTTCACTGTATTGGGTCTTAAACTTTGTTCTTTAAGGAAACTTTATCTCAACTTGTTGTTAGCCTATGGGTCAGATATGTATCTCTAATAAGAAAGAGATAGGTTAACTTTTTTTTGGATTAAGTTTGTAAATTAGTGATAGTTGGGGAAATGGCAATATGCTCAAGAAGATATTATCTAACAAGATAAAGGCATCTCAGGCCATGATTTTTTCAAAATGGAATTATAAATTTGATTCTAAAATATGCATTTTTTCCTCCAAAATGGAAGAATATTTTTTCATATATGCTGCACTTTACTGTATTTTCTTTGCTTTCTGCTGGCAGGAGCTGGTAGGTATTAAACACTTCTTAACATAGATTTTACTGGGGCAACTAAAAAAAGAGGGGTTGAGCTTGACCCTCTTAAATGCTAGATTTTTTTTTTTTTCCCCTGAACATCTAGACTAATTACCAAACTTAGGATTCTGAATGAATGCAATTGCAGAAATTGTTATTAAGATCAAAATCTCTTCATGTGAATAAAGGATTCTTCAAGAATTAATCCAGCTGTCATTAGAGATTCTGCCAGTACAAGTGTACCATCTTGCACATAATGAGGTGTTCATACTCTCACTGTATGTATTTGACTTCTGATTAGATTTAGTCCAGTCCTGTGAACTGAATGTCCATTTGTGACTGGAGTGTACTGGGTGCAGTTCTGGAATCTGGTTTCTGCCTTTCTTCATCAGAAAGGGACCTGGTTCACACATCCCAAGACTGTTCTGCAGTGTGATCCAAAGCAATCTAAGTGGAGATGGTTGGGATAATTTGCTTTGAGAACTTACCCTGATCTGAGGTACAACACTGATATTCTCACAGTCCCTGTATATTGTCCTGTTACTTCTGAGTTATCATACTCTCCAGAACTTCTGTTGCAAAAGGGGTTGAAAAATTGAAATTCTGACAGAAGGGATGACAGATTAAAGCACTAAATGTGTTTTGATTCAGGTTTACAGGCATTAGTGGCAATTGAGCTCAAGATTAGTAGGCAGATTTTACTACTGAGATGAGTACAGCAAACCTAGCATGACGTTTGCCTGGATGTTTAAAAAAAAGGGAAAAAAGAGAGTGTGGAAAGTAGTCTTATATGTAGAAGTAAAATTGGATTATTTCCTTATCAAACTTAGAGGTAATTTTTAATCACTTCTCCGCATTTTCATATTAGTAGGCTAGCATTTCCTTCTGCCTATTTTTTATATGGACAGCAAACCTGTAGTATTCTAAACTGAATACAAAGTGAAAAATAGCAGGTTATTACTGGGAACAGCCCTTCTTTGAATGGAGGTTGTAGGACACAGAACTCCCAAGAGGCAACTACATCCCAATACCATCATGTTACATGAAAGTACATAACTGCTACTGGATGATATTAACAGAGCACTTTAGTCTTCCCTACTGCATCCCAGTGGTTCATTCTGAAGCTCATTTCACGTGAAAAGAAAGTGAGATAATTATTGTAAGACTATTCTTAAATATCTGCACAGTAAGTTTCTTTTTTTAAGGAAATAAGGGGAAATTTGTATAGGAGAAGGCGTTTGCTGTTTTCCTTTTATGGATTAAATTATTATTATTAGTTTTGCCAACTGCCCAAAGTTATCTCTTAATAAAAATTTTAAAAAATATTTTGGAAAACAACAAAGTTATGAAATTAAATACTTTAATTGGATGAGAAATAGTCCAAACTTTTTTGATGACAATCAGCTTTTTAGATTTTTTTCTCTTCATAACAGTTGTTAGCACACACAAGTCAATATTGTTGACTGATGTGACTAAAAACACCCACTTGTAAGTGGTTCCTCCTTTGGTAAATAAAAGATGGTTAAAAAAAAAACAGATTAGAAGCACACACTTGTAAATTATACTAAAAATAAAATGTCTTTTCTCTGTACTTGTGAACACTTGATTTGAGTGTTCCTTGCTTCTTATTTCACAAATGCTTGCGATAAGACAAATATCAACATTTCTTATCCAGCATTAATGCTTATGATGTTTGCTTTTTCCAACAGAACCCAAATACTAAAGTAGACCTAACATGTCATAGGAGAGGAAATCAGTTTCAGATATATTTTACATTTATTTATTTAAAATTTTCAAGGTATGCTGAAGAACTGGGCAGTCTGACCCTTTTGTGAAACTGAGAGGTCTTGAGCTGTACTTGCAGCGTTTCTGTGTTTTGTCCAGTTTATTAATGCAAAGTGCATAGAAATTTCCAGATATTAAACAAAGTGCCAAAATATTTTGTCCCAAAGAATGCATCATCAGGCTGCAAACCTGAGTCTCCATGAATTCTCTGAGCCTCCATGCATGTCTCATTCCTTCCTACTATCCCCAATGCTTACCTGGGCCCTTGCTCTTTCTCTTGAGATACGGTGAATGTGAATCCCCTCAGGCTGAGGAAGACTGATAACATGGATCTTGGATTCTTAGGACATCCATTCTGTAAACATGACTTTGTTAAATCAAGACAGGCAGTAACAGCAATCCTACTTCATTTACCCAATAGATTTAAAACTAAAAAAGCCATGAAAGATGTTTCAAGAAACTTAGAATTGTTGTTTGCCTGCATGTTTGGAGGATAATTTCTTGTCAAGACCGTGGAGACAGCTTTGGCAGAGGAGCCCCTAGTTCCTTGCCCCTGCCAGGCTGCTGAGGATGCTGGCTGTAAAACATTGGGTTTAGGGTGTCCCTCTTTGCAGGACCCAAGCCCTGCATGTTTAGAAACCTCCACAATGGAAACAGGGTGAGCTCAGGTTCCTTGCAAGGGTATTTCTCAGTTAAATGAAGATGAAAGGCCTTGAGCCATACTCTTAGATCTGGACAGCCAAATTCACCCTAGATTTATAAGAACTAGCTTAACTGTTTCTTTAGCCCTCATCTGGGTTTCATGGCTGAAGGCCCTAGAGGTTTTCATTGGTCACTGGATTGCAGGCTTTTATGTCCATGCAAATTGCTCAAAAAGCTCCTGTTAAAGGAAAAGGGAACATCCAGATGTATGCTGTTCTGAATCAAAGCACAGTGCACTCCATAGCATCCTTTTAAAGCATTGCTTTTTATTTTATAGTTTACCTTCCATGTAATTTCATTTTTTCCTGTGGTCACTATTCAAATACAGTATAGGCTATAAATATGCATATTAGTTATTGATCTCAATGTGATATGTAAGAAAATGTAATGTAAAAGCCTTTTTGATGTAACTATTGAGTAATTCTTTCAGCCTTTGTCTGATCAGCTGGCGCACAGGCTAGTAGAGATTATTATTTTGTATGACATATGAAGAACTGTAATTTAGTCTAATGATGGTATATTTTCATATTCACAGTGAAAGGGGTACATGTATATGTATGCACATATAAAGCAGGAAGAAGGAAAACCTATTTTTATGTAAAAGGGCACATCATATGTATAGGTGGACCAGTCTGAATATATGTAGAAAATGTGTGTGAATAGATACAAAAAATACTTCAAATTGCTGAATAAAATATTCCCAGATTCTTAGGTCCGTTGCACATAATTTTTGGTTCTTAAAATAATCCTGTGAAAGTGCTGCTTTTATCTTTTCTGTGTGATGATGAACTTTTATGTTGGAAAGTGTTGAAAGTACTCAGATACTAAAGCTTAGATTTGTGTTTTGTTTGGCAGTACACTTCTGTTTAGAATTCTTTTAATCTATCCATTCCCTGCTTTTATATTCATCTGATAGTTGAAGGTTCTGTGAAGGATATTTCTTTGCATGTGAACTTATTAAACCAATAATGCACAAAAGTGTGAGATTTACTTCCCTTTTTTGGGTTTTTTTTGGTGGCTTGTGTTTGTGTGGGTTTTTTTGTGTTTTTTTTTTTTTTAGTTTTTGTTTGGTTTTTTTTTATCACAAGATAGGCTCTTGTTTGGGTTGTTAAATTTCTATTTGCCTTTCTTGATTTTTTTTTTTTTTTTTGGAGGGGTAGGGGGAGGGCAGGGAAAATAAGAAACAATTTATATGGTAGATCTAAAGTTTCATTAAAATTGCTTATGCCCTGTCCCAGGCATTTTAAGTGGGCCATCTGTCTAAACATCTCTGCATTTTTTTCTGATCATTTCCTCGACTTATTCATGAGCCATGGGAGGGCTCCTTTGTAGTCTCCATGTAGCTGGTTCAGTCTACCCCCACTGAATACTTCTATGTGCTTGCATAACATATCTTTTCACAGTGCTGGAAATTCTCTGAACTTGGTTCAGATGAATGGCCCACTTTCTGAAGGTCTTTTTTTCTCCCTTTGCAAGATTTGTATGCAGAAACTGACCTTGGTGGCTACAGAATCCAGCACATTATTCTTGATCATTTTACAGGCCACCTGCTGTGAAAGTTATGATGAAGGATTTCTTAATGATTCTTTGACCATTAACATTGTTTTAAGTCAATATTTCACTTTTATTTAACTGCTGAATAGGTAATTGCACAATTGAAAAACAGCTTTATGGAGTGTCATATAATGTGGTTTTCAAATGCTTGTAATCTCTCAAACAGGAGGATTTGTTATGATAGTTTGGGATTTCTCTGTTTACATAAAGTATTATGCAGCAAAAATATCAGAGGTGAAGAGGAATTTGTGTTTTCACTCTCAGCATTAGAACACATACTTTGGACTGGAAGTAAAAAAATCTATACTCAATTTTCAGATCCTTTAGGAGCTGGTGACATCCTAACTCATTTACATCATCAGTGGTAACTGGCAGATGGAAGTTTATTTGCCACAAACTGCAGAAAAATTTAATTTTTATTAAGTTCCTTCTATCTGATTGATTAGTGACAATCAAAATGGCCAGGGCAGAGTGACTTGCTTTTGTGAGTATCTGTTTTCTTTTGTTACTTGTTTTTGACTAGAATAGATAAGTTTAATTAGTATTTTGCATGAGCACAGTAAGTATATGTTGACCTAAAATTTTTAACAGTTGTCTACTTTCCTCACTGAAAACCTGCAAAAAAAGAAACTGAGAGCTTTGCTTGCTGCGTTACTCTCAAGTGTCTCCCTCTCCCATACATGGCATTTGGGGGTAAAAGGGACATAATACCTTCTACATCATCTCTAGTTGAACAAACAGCAGTAGAGCTTGAAAATAAATAACTAAGCAGGAAAACAGTGCTGTTTTTCTTGTTGCATTTCTTACATGTTTTTGTAATTGGTGCTTTGGAGTAAAGCCTTTATGACTTAAAGCCAGGCCATCACTCTTCAGCTGTGTTCCTGTGCTTGTGATGCTTCCCCTTAGAAGGCAATTTGGAGTGGAGAGGTTCAGAACTGCCCATTTTTTTGTGTGGAAGGAGTTTTTAACATCCTTCTCCACCCATCTCCTGTTGTGGCTGCAGTGCTGCCTTTGCTCTGTCTGTCCCTTTGTGTGTAATGCTCCTGGCAAGGATCAGCAGCACACAGTTCTCCATGGCTCTGCTCCTCATCCACCTGGCACTCATCTTGGTGTGAAACCTGTGTTTGTTCCTGCAGCCAGTGATCTTTATACGTAAATGAAGTAATTTTATTGGATGATATGTCATTTGCCAAAACTGGGAGAAAAAAGGGAGGGCATGTTGAACCCTAGGAAATACATACTGTGTGGATTCGGAATCTAGGGCTGGAGGAGAAGTGCCTTATATTTTCTTTATGTCTTTTATGATGGCAAAAATTTATATTTTTATTTTCAGTAGGATTTTTTTTTTTCTGTGAATGTGTTGGATTTCAGCCCATTATGTAGAATTTTAAAAGTTCTACATTTTGAGAGTAGCCAGAAATTTGGGGAGTTTTCTGTGAACTAGTGTGAAATATATTCAAAGTTCAGATGCTTTGTTTGGGAGGACTTAAAAGTCTTCTCAGCTAAGGAAGCAACCTTGGCCAAGAGCAAAGATACTTTCCCATGCACTGAGACTCCTCAGATATTAAAAAAAAAAAAACAACAAAACAAAAAACAACAACCCAAACATCACAAAACAACAGAAAACCCCACCACAAATCTCCTTTCTTAGTCTGGTAGAAACTTCTGCATTTCTGAAGTAGTTCATGGACGTGAAAACTTCCTTTTCATATTCAACAAACTTAGGCTTTGATCCTTATTTTTGGACTTTGTAATCCTTATTTGTATGAACATTCCCTACCTGCAAATCCTATCAAAACAGAGTCTACTACAAGATAATTTCTTTGAAAGGAATTTGGTTTAATGAATAAGCAGGATTGTCACGGGCTAATGTAAGTACCTGTCCCTAGCTAGTGTCAGTTATAGTTACAAAACCACAGGCAAAGCTCATTAGTCTAAGCTGAAAAATGTCCCTGTGCAAATAGATCTAGCAATTCCAGGAGGAAGTACAACTTGCTGTAGACTTGTTGTTAGATGCAGCTCTGGACCTTGTCCTCCTGGCCACTGGTATTGCAGAGAAAGGAATTATGTGGCTGTTTGAAACCCAGGCAGAGCAGTGATGATAGTCATGCCTTTCAAGAGGCATGCATCCTGTTTGGAGATACACTTGACAAAGCTCAGCAAGACAGGACTGAACAAAAATAATCCCTGCTGGAGAACAAGACTGTCTTTCCTTTGATGGCCAGCAGCCAGATTCATGAGGTCACTTCCAGTCAAATGCAATATGAAGCAGGGCTGTGCCAGCAAGGCTGTAAGGAATCTCATGGCACCAGTGAGGCAGATCTACTAAGCTGAGTTTGCAATGAGGTCCTAGTTTTAATATAAGAAATATGAAGTTGCTATAAACCACTAAATCCTGTTAGTTGTTACAGTGGAGTGTCATGGAGAACTTAACCAGGTGCTGCCTGTATTTCTCCTTAGTGGTGCTCTGATACCAGGAAGTGCAATAAAAACATCTCTCAGTTTGCTGCCTGCTACCTGTGCAGGAAATTCCTCTTCCTCTTCTTCAGGAACTCCTGTCTGTTGCGTTTCCTATCAGCCAGTCTCAATGTTTGGTGACATACAGGAATTCCAATATGAGTTGCTGAGAAATGATATCGCACCCAATAAACCATAGATAATTCCTCAGATTTATTGTTTTGACAATTGTCACTATATTAAATGTGAAAGGTGACACTTGCCATTGGTAGCACAGGAACATGTTATTTTCAATATCTGTCTTGTAAACTTTTAGGATAGTGATAGAGGTGAGCGAAGGTGTTTGGTGAAATTTGATGTAGGCCTTACTTGTCTTGCATCCAGAAGTAACTAAGGATAAGTATGCATCTCTTTGTGTTGGATATATTTAGCATTTCTGTTTCCCCTTTTCAGACACATGGCAAGGTATAATTTTTGGAAGCTCCGTGCCTCACTAAGTACTTGAAGTTGTACTTTCTTAAGTTCCAGGTATCTGAAATCTAATGTTCTTAAAATAATTATCGAGATCCTTAGCAAGTCAGTGTGTTATCCTTACCTTGACCAGGTAATTTCTCATCCTGTGGCCTCTGGAGGCCTCACAGATGCTTATCCCTGTTGATTCCACAGGAAACCTGAGCATTCTCTTTGGGGATATGTGGTTCACTGGTCACCTGAATCCTCTGGGGGATGCATGTGGCATAACATGTTTTCAGGTTTTAAGACTCTGAAGGCTGCAATAAAAGGTGTAGCAAGTGCTATAATGTACAAGAGATTAATGTCATAGCAGAAATTATTCTTAGAGGAGATGTAAAGGCGATAAAATTATTATCCCTACAGATTTCTTACAGAAAAATCCAGATATGTAAGAGTCAGTGTGGAAGAAAAGCTATATCAAAATGTGTTTTTGTTTTAATGGACTTTAAATCACACCTTCCTGTTTAGGCCATGTGGTGCATGCACATGGTAATATATGGTGACCACTCATTAGAAAAGTTGTAGTATACTTTTGGACACCAGTTGTTACGGCAAAGTGGAAGAGACTCGAGAAGTTAGAATGGGAAAATTGAAAATGAATATCCATTTAAATAAAATAGCTGAAAATTGCATGTTTCACTCTGAATTGCCAAGAATGGAGGCTCAGTTCTCATTCCTTTGCTGCCAGGTATGTGCTTTTTTAAGTTGAAAAGATTCAGGTTTCCTGTATTACTTGATAAATGGTGCAGCCACAGAATGCTGCAGGAATCAGTATAATCCTGCATGTGGGCTGTGATGATACATCATTATTTTTCCAGTATGCTTGAAGGGCTCTGTGGATGAGATTCCAAAAAATATATATTAGTTATAAAATTACTTGTATTACTTGTTTGGTTGAATCTTTTGTCTGTAATTGGCTTTTAATTACGGTTTACTGAGAATGAGATTGAAGAAATAATGATTATATTTTGCCCTTGAAAAGACTGCTCCAGTTGCTCCAGTTATCACTGTTGCTATTCTCCTGCCAACCCGCTTTCTCATCTGCTTTTCATCCTATTTGAGCTAATTCTGCAGCAAGTTCTGGCTGCATTCAAGGGCCTCCTATAACTTTATCAGCATACCCAGTGTGTCAAGGCAAATCTAGAAAGAAAGTAAGAGTGTATTTTCTCCTTATACGCTGTTTGACAGAAAAATGTATTTAGTATATATATTTTTTTCAAGTATGCTCTCCAACTGTGTCTATAGATTAATGGTATTTTATATCCTTCATGACCATCCTAAGAGGCAAGTGCTTCTGGTTAACTTGGGAGAAGCATGAAATCTCTGTTAAAATTTTTTCTTATGTCTGTTTCTTTTTTAGAATTCCTATTGCTAAATCAAAGAGAAGTAGCTGGGAGCTCTCTGTGCATCTAGAAGATGGAACTTACCCAGTTGCAGTTTCAAAGGATGGCTCATCATTTTCTGTAAGTTCTGCTCATTTTCTAAGAAATTCAGTGCCTGGAGTCAACATATATTATCCTTGACACCCGCTAAAATGCTCCATTTTTTTGTTGGCTAAGGATAGATGTGTGATTTGTCTTTAGTACGCATTGCTGTGAATTACCAAACAAGAACCTGTGTACTGTGCTAGTGTACTGAGGTTTTTTCAGGGCTCATGCCTGTGGAACATTTTTGTATACAATTGTTTGTTAAATTAGTTTCTGAATTATTCTCTTTAGTGTCTTTTTTAGAAGTAGTATCTTAAACTCCATTGTAGATATATGAGAGCAAGAAAATAAAAGTGATGTTGACAAAAATTGCATTACCTTAAGCTGGTGTTTAGAAAAACAAATCAAGGATCCAAGGGAATTGAATAAGCAATCATAGTGGAATGGAATTATTCACCACTCTGTGATAGAACTGTATGTGGTCATAGTAAAATGCCAGTGTTTCAAGATGTGCTTATTCACTTCAGATGAATGTGTATAAACTATTGTTTTCTACAAATATTCTAAGGTAACCACATTAAGCACTTAATGAAAGGCAGAAGGAATGAAAGGCAGAAGGACAGACCATGACAGTGGAAGAACAGTAATGCTGTGTTTGGTAATTCAGCTGTTAAGTGGAATAAAGCCAAGAAACAAGCTGGCTGATGTATTAAGAAGAAAAAATTATAGGGGGTAAAAATAAAACTACTTTTTATGTCTGTTATTAGTGATTCCACAACCAAAATGAGATTTTAATTTTTTTAAAAATAAGCCACTGACTTATATAGTATTTGTCAACTCGTCAGCAAAAGGTTTCAGAAAGGCTTTAACAAGGCAGATTTTCTTAGTATGGCAATGACACACCCTACTTGCTGAATTGTTGTTTCAGAAGCAAAGGCCAAGTCTGCATGCAGTTTTTAAAATCTATCTAGTACTCCTAACAGGCATCCTGTGAACTTGGATACAGCCCATTCAAACAACAGAACACCTCTGTCAGATTTCAGCCCAGTTTGGGCTGGCACTGGCTTGTGTGATAGAGACAGCCCTTCCCAGGGGTAGTCATTGCCCTCAGCCTTTCCACCTTTTTTGTTGCAGCTTTGCTGCTGTGTTGCAGCACAAGAGCTGCCTGCTGCTGTGGGGATGAGCCTGCTGGTTGCTGTGAGTGCTGTGTAGGCCCTGGCTGCTGTGAGCTCAGAAATCTAATTCTCACAGTTAGACTTCTCCAAACCAGGGAGCTGTTTAGCACAGCCAATTACACAAGCATACATCTGCATATGAGCACACATTTTTGAGAGATTTGCTTGAGTGCAAACCTATCTCTCACTTTAAATGGAACTGCTAACAGTTGTGATGTCTTGCAACAGTATGATAATTACAGCTAGTATAAACCAGTTTGGCAAGGTATATGTGGAGTCCGATTTCTGATAATTTGGTTTGTTATTCAAACAATAACAAATATGAAAGTCCTTCTCATATCCTTGTGTCCCTGCAGTAAGTTACTGCTGTTACCTTCTACTGCTGGGCAAGGAGGCAGGAGCATCCCTCAGTGTCAGAGAAGAGGTGCCTAGGCACTAAGGAGAAATTAAGGGTGCCAGGTTAGGACCGGCTGTGTGCCTAAAAGCCTGGGCTGGAGGGATTTGTGACAATTGCTTTTGCATTTTATTTCCACCCTAACCATGCCTGTATACTTGAGGAGATATTATTCCTTATTTATTTGGATCTGGAAAATACCTGGTGAAATAAATCACATTAGGTGGATTTCAGGAGAAGTCTGTTTCACTTAAACCACATATCTATAAAGATACAGTGTTTTAAAAACTGTGCCTGAGCTTTGGTATGTAAAAAGAACATAACTGTTTTAATAGCAGGGTTTTTTAGAGTTAAACTTACTTAAGAGTTGTTTAGAGTTAAACTTATTAAACTTACTACATAAATAGCAGAAGACATGTTATTCTTCATCAATAATTTTCTTTTTCCTGGTGTTCTCCTGTGATTGTGCTGCAGACAAGAGTATATAGTAAATACAGCACCATCAGAAATCTGAATTTTTATTCAAAACTTTACAATGGGAAGACAACTGCCTTAAAACTTCAAAGAAGAGAAGTCAAGACTGGGAATGAAAAATCTTGTTTCTGATCAGGAGGTATAATGTACTATCAGGAAAAAAAAAAGGGGAAATTCAAAGCTTGCTTTATTAACTTTGCTGTCAGAAACACAAGCCTCACTTTTTGAACTTCTGCATTTACTTTTTGCTATTAAGTTGGTGTGACACAGGCTCCTGCCTTTGTGGGTTGTGTCCCCTCGTGGCTTGTGACAAAGATAGCTGAATCTGTGGTGCAGTTAGCTAGCCCAGTGGGAGGGCCACCTTCACATTCCCCTTCAGAAGTGAACTCGCGCTGCAAACTGTGCTTTGCAGCAGCAGCATTCACATCCTGATTTACTTTGTTTACCACTGGGACTCTTCCAGCAGTGACTCCTTTCTTTTTTTTTCCCTATAACTGCTACTCTCACCAGCCAAAAGCTCCCCAGCTCCCAGTGTGCAGAGCTTTGCGCTCTGTGCAGGGAGTGTGAGCAGCAGGCTTCTCCATGGTTCCCGCTGTTCCGAGCGGATCATTCGTCAGCATTTTGGGCTGTGGGTCATCTGTGGTTTTCTTCGTTTATCATGAGATTCTTAATGAATTGTGCACTGTTAACTACTCTTTGCTGCTCTTTATTTTTCAGAATTTGGAGTTTTGAAACCATCTGTTTTTAACTATTTTGCTTGTAACAGAGGTCCTTGATGGGGGCTGGCTTTAGGCCACTTTAGCAGCCTTGCTTCCCAAAACTGAAGGATTTAAAGGAGAAGTGGTCAAGTGTGAGCGATGCTCTTTGCCTGAAGCGCTGCAAGCAAAAATACTAATGTTTATGGTTCCACTAGAAGTTAAAAATGTCTATGAATCCTAATTTGATATATTTTCTTTTAAAATAGAAGTAACTTAGATTCTATTGTGAAGCAGCAACATATATGCTTGTACTTAAGTTTATATAAAATTACTGTACTAGAATTTTCAGTACCACAGTTTTTTCTGGTGATACCCTATCGACATAGCAAACAATTTTGCAATTAAAAGATTCCAATGACCTGACTTGAGAATTAAAATTTAGCAGCTTTGGTAGGAGCTGCTTGCTTGTATACAAAGAACTTGCCAGCTAAATTGATGTAAATGTCACTTATTCTTTTTTCTTTGTTCTATATATTAATTGCTAGAAGAATATTTAAACTAACTGCTTGTCATATATACCACAGTTTTTTAGAGGACAGATGGTCAGATTCTGAGCTTTGATTAGTGTTCTTCTTATACTTAAATTTTTTTCTCTTGTCAATTGAATTAAAGATCTTACAGTCAAGATTAGTGCTAAAATACAATTTGAAGGAAGAATACCTTCCTTTCATGAGACTAATGCAAAACAGCAACAAGCAGCCCAGAAGTACCCCACCACCAGACTCTGGAATCTTTGGTTTACTTCAAACAGGAGTCTTTCCTATCTTGCCATTTGCAATTGCTAGTCTGGCTATCAAATGTGTTTATTTTTTGATTTCATTGATTGAGTTTTGCTGTTGAGGGTTGGAATCTGTTCTTCCTTTACCAAACTCGATGGTTCTGCAGGGTACTGAAGGGTGGGAGAGACAAGATCAAATGGGAACCTACATATGTTGAGGAAACCTGGTTAGCTGTGTGGTTTCCCTTCAACATATGAATATGACCCTTCAAAACCAAATATCAGCTGCCAAGGATGGTATAGTTCCATGTGATGGTGACATTGTTTATTCATAGGATGGTTTGAGTTGGAAGAGACCTTAAAGGTCATTCAGTTCTAATCTTCCTTCCAACCTAATTTTAATTCAACGAGGAATTTGTAACTGTATTCTAAGCAATAAACTTAATTCTTGAAAACCTTTTTGCCATTATCCATTTCCTGATTATTTGCTACAGTGTAGGAATACTCTGTCTTGAGAATTCTTTATTGATGGCTTGCATGTTTTCTCTGCAAGTTGTTATTCTCCTTTTTCATGTTTGAAAACAGTTTTCTGTTAGGGTTCTTCATCTCTGTAGTGAATGCATACCTTCCCAGACTGCTTAGCCTCATCTTCTCATCAGTTTAGTTGTCAAAGAATTTCCAGATGTTTTCAGTTATAAAGTAGCTTCTTATCATTGAAGTTGTTTATTTTTTATTTTTTTTTAAGCATAAGGTGTCATAGTTCAGGAGTTACTTTGAGCTAATGGAAATTCGATATATTTCCAGAGGGACCTGTATAGGTCAAATGCTGAATAAGAGGAATAAAGAAAGCTAAATTCCTTAATTCAGGTTATTACTAGAATGGGCTACCATTTTCACAAAACATTGGATCACTTCCTAAATTCAAAGTTAAGAAGAGATAAATGTAGTACAGATACGGAATCTTTAGAAAAAAAATGTGACGCTTGCTCAGTCCAGTCAGAAATGAATGTGTTATATAACTTTTAGGAAAAAAACACGGGTTTTCCCCCTAATCTTTTTCTTGAGCAGTAAAGAATTTATTAGATACCTGTGTGGGTGGAAAATCAGCCTGTGAAGCTCTTAACATTTCCAGGAGAAAACCTATTGTATAGTATGAAATGCCAGCATAAAAATAAAATCTAAAGCATTACTGTCATCATTATGTGAATGCATCCTATATTATCAATATAGAGTAAGTGTATATTTATGTGAATTCTTCCTTATCTAATTATAGTTAAGCTTTGACTTCAAATTCAAATATAATAAACATTTAATTTTGAGAACTTTGGTGTATTTATTTGCTGTAAATTTCATGACTGATGGGTAAGTTGATTTGAAAACTATTTCAGGAAATATGTTCATTGTGTTGTAAGGGGGAGGAAAAAATACCACCCAAAAATCACATGCAAGTATGCAAAGCATCAAGTGGAACAAGAAATAGTATAATGGAAAATCAGAGCAATGATACAGAAAGTTGCTGTAAGCAAGCTTAGTTCACATATAATTCCTTAAACACAAATGTGAATTGAGTGGGATAGTAATTCAGTTTTTCTGGTAGTCTGTGCAGAAGAATAACATTGCCCATCTATTACTATAAAATTAATAACCTTGTTAAGAGAATAAATAAAATACGAGAATTATAATTACTAGTATTTTACATTTCTGATATACTCCAGTCACATAATAATTAATTTGTCATATGAAAGAATATGAGTACTGTATTAATAAGGATAAAAAACAAATACCTGTAGGAATTAAAACAATAGGTGGGGCAGCCAGTTGTAATAAAAATTAAAATATATCCCTAGAAGCAGTAGATGAAGACTTTCTGCCTAGACTAGTTCCAAGTATATATAATCGTTACATATTATATATTTGAAATAAATATATGTTCCCATGTCCAATATTAGTGTGAATGAAAGGGAAGTGCATGTGTAAAGACACTAGTGGGCAGGGTAAAGTCTTACATAATCTTTACAGCTGTGAACAGAAGACTTTCTCTGCCTTTTTCCATATGGTTTGCATTTTACTTGCAGCAGAGCAAACAAGCTCTTCATTACAGTACATGTACAGTTGTATGAACAAAACTCTGTTACAGAGTTCTATGGGTTGTATAAGTATAGAAACTATTGTTGTAAAGGTTGTACACCTAGTGTCAGTTGCTTATTCAGGTTCAATTCCAGAGCATTTTCTGTTAGTGAGACCTGTGTATTGTGTATAATGTCACTTTGATGCAGTATGCATAATCAATTGCTGTGGTGAGAGCAAAACCCCTAATTTCCACCCTTGCAAAGCACTGGCTATAAAAGTTGTATTCCTGCTTGTTGATGGACTCTGTGGCTTTGCAGATCCTACAGTCCTTATTCTGTAGTGACAGATTTACTGTCCGGGTAGAGGTTACCCCATCCTATCCTGATGGGATGGAGACAAGTGCTCCTGGGAAGCAAACACACTGCACTTCAATCTTTCAATCTGAGGAGAGCACTGAGCCCTGAGTTTTGACTCTCTGGAAGCTGCTTTAATTGGTATATTTCTGTGACTGCTGACATTGTGGTTTTTTAATGAAAGTGGCCTTGGCCTCGGCATCTTGTGAACTCAGTGTTTCTGGTATGCATTTCCACTCTGCCTCTTTGAATGTCTCAGAAAATTTAAGTGCTGGGATCCCTTACATGAAATAGATGTAAATATTGAGTATACTCATATAATATTTGTATGTACTTAGGTGTGCTTTTGTACTAAGCCAGAGGAGAAGCAGAGTGTCTCTGGATTGTACATTAAAAAAAAAAAAAAAAGCCAGTTTAGCAGTAAGTATGTGATGGTACATATTTGCTTCATAAAGAGAGATTGTAGGCATGAATTTGTATGTCTCAGATTAGTTTGTTCATATAGTACTCCATAAGCATATAGAGAAAATACCTACAGGGTTGGGAATTAAAAATGACTTGAGTAATGTATTCACTGTGTGGCTTTAAATATGCTCTTCCCTCTGAGTCAGAGCAGTGTAATAGCTTGGTTATAGTAGTTTTTTGAGATTTATTTTCTGCTACAAAACTCACAGTAACATGGTGTGGCACTGGTATGTAGCCTACAAGACATTTCTAAAAAGAAAATGCAATGTAATGTCTGAAATACTAAAATGCAAAATATTTGAAAAGCAAGCATGGTCATTTTGGATGTATATTTTCCTTGTGTTAGAATCATACTTCACTGCTTTAAAGCACATTCCTTATTAGGCAGAGTAGGAATTAGAGTTTTACAATGATTAATTCTAAATTACTCTTCTAAATGAAGAGTTTTACCCACACAGGTGGGTTCATAGCATGAATTCCAGTAGTATGAAAATTGAGACTATCTTCTGCCATGGGTAGTGATCCAATGGTTCCAGGAATTCCAATGAACAGTAAACTGAAATATAAATTAAAACTCTTTAACAATGCAGACCAATAACATATCATTTTCCTTCTTCAGAAAGTCATGTTTCTGGCATACAGCATTTAATTATCCTGTCACCCTTTAGTCTTCCTGTGGTCTTTTGGTGTAAGACTGAAAACACTTTGAGGCATGGGAGTTGCTTCAATTAATTTGTGTGCCGTGCACACTTGACATCCTGCACCACAATATTCATATAATGATACTCTAATTTCTGAAAGCAGTACTTTCATGAACATTACTTGGATGCTTTTCTTACCACTGATTTCTCATCCAACAAAAGTAGAAAGAAAATACACATCCAACTCCTTCCTGCGCCCAGAAGCACCTCTAACGTCCCAGCCCCTTTTCCCAAATTTTGTAGAATGAATAGATTAAAAAATGTTGTGAGCTCCTCCTGCTGGTTCAGCAGAAGCAATAGTTGCCTTTAAAAGACTGCTAATATAGTATTAAGAGCCTGGCTTATTTCCACAAAAGCCATAGTTAGCTCTGCAGCTCCTGGATGCTGCTTCATCTTTAATTCTGTTCTCTGAGCAAATTTTAGCACATTTAATATTCAGTATAAGACTATTTCTATGGATTTCTTGATGCTTTGGCATGAGGAGGAACTATAAAGTCGTTGCTGTTTTGAGTTCCTTTCTTAGCTCAAAATTTCTTTGCTGCATTTTCCTCCCCTCCTTTAATTTTTAAGTAAACCAGACTATTAAAATTACTTAAATGTAGCTTTTATGGCTTACGAAAAATAGTGCTCCTGTCATGGATAGATGTGCGTCAGCTGTGACTAAATGTTTTGATGTAGTCTTCTCAAAAGATAGACTAGAAGAGCTTTCCTTTGAAATATGTGAAGCAGTTTTAGACACAGCTTCTCAGATGGATCTAATTAGTCTTTCATACAGACTGGATGTCCGTTTGTTGCAGCTGAATTCTCATTTCATTCACCCATAACTAGAAACACCTCGCTTCAAACGTGTTTCTTCAAAGAAAGAAGGGTTTAGGGTTCCATGTTTTACTGCTTTTTGATGTTGGTTTCCCTTTAACTGAGAAGACCTTATGTTTATACAACTGTTATTATTAAGAAAACATAGCTTTGTTCATGAGAGTTCATTCAGTATCAGTGTTGGCTATTGGTGGCAGTCGGAGATCTGTGGAATAGATCTTGCTATACAAGACTAGTGGGACAGCTGTATGGCTGGCTATTAAGCTTGTTGTAACAAAGATTTGAATGCAAGCAGGATATTCTAATAAGACCACGGAACCTGGCTTGTGGGAAGATGAAAATTAAGATTAGAGCGCAAATGATCAGGCCCATCGGTGGGTAGCAGTCCTATTTGTTATTCATACACAGTATAACGTCACCCAAGAGACACTGTGCTCTGTTCCCCATTTAGGATATGTTTACATGGTGCAGTTTAGTGCAGCACAAAGGAGCCTGTGCTGACTAACCTAGTTTGGGCAGTGCTGCATTAATGCTGCTGTACTGCTCCTAGATGGAATACCTTGTTAAGAGCTGGCATGTGCAACTCCATGGAACAGTATACTGTGCCATGTTGTGACGCTTCTACAATAAAGAATGTCATTAAAACTGTAGTGGGAAGTGTTAAATAATCAGAGTGTGATACTTGATACAGCTGTTGTTGATCTTTAAGGAAAATGAGTGGAAGGAAGGAAAGATGACATGCTCTGCCCATGTCTATGCCCCACTGGGTGCTTTGTGGTCATGATGTCATTTAGACAAGGTGGAGTTTGCAGGAGCAGTCCGGTGGTGCTGGCTTTACTTCTCTGCTTTTCAGAAGTGTAACTGAGCTGTTTTTGCCACTGGAGCTTGCTATTTGCCTCTTATCTTCCCTGTGAAAGGGAGGGCAGTCCAGCCCTGCTGCCTCAGATGGTGGCACCTAGCACACGTTGGTGAGAGATGGAGTGGGCTGCGAGCAGTCTTGCATTAGTGGCCCGCAGAGCTGTGTCTTGGGTCCCTGTACTTGTGCACATCAGTAACTCCAGCACACTTTTGTGTTTGCTGGGCATCACTTACTGTAATACCTCTTCCTGCCCTGTGCCTCACCCAGTCATTTCCTCCATTTGCCACTCACCATGTCACCCTCCTTTTTTTCAATCTTCTATCCACAAAGGCTTCACGTTCCCCATTTGTCCTGCCAGGAAGCAGGACTAGGTCTGCTGTGTATTCACTCACAGGTTGGCCAGTCCAGCTGTTGGGTGGCAACCAAATTGCTCTTGCCTGTCCAAGAGCTGAATGGAAGCACTCATTTTGTCCACGGTGCAGCTTTTCATTTTCATAAAACGTAAAGGGATTTTAATATGTCTGGTTAATACTGACCAGTCAGTGGGTTCAGAAGTTGAGTGTGTGCTGGGAATTTAGAGGAGGGACATGCAAATAAACCATGCATTTTGTTAGCCTCTTTCTCCTTTTGAGATCAGGCTAAAGGTAGCATTACTGAAAGGGTTAAGAAAGAAAACAAGGCTGTTTGGAATGTAGGAGGAGGGAAATTATTTTGAATTATTAACAATGAGTTGCATTGGTGTCTGTGGCTTATCACGAATAGAAGAAGGAATCAGATTTAAGTAGTAATAATCTATTGCCAATGTTTCATGTTCTGGAGAAAATCTACATATCTCAAGGATATACAATAAATTGAAATCAATTGGAAACCAAAATAGACCTGTAGCTCCATAATTCTAGAATTATTTCAGTTCATGTTGTGTGCACCAGGATGGTGGATTGACCTTGGCTGAACACCAGATATTAACTAAGTTACCCTATCACTTCCCCTCTTCAGCTGGACAGGGCAGAGAGAATAAGATGGAAAAGAGCTCATAGGTTGAGATAAGGCAGTTAACAAAAGTAAAAAGTTGCATGCACGCAAACAAAGGAAAAGACAAAAGTGTTATTCTCTGCTTCCTAATAGCAAGTGATTTCTGGCTACTTCCTGGGAAGAATTCATTCCTAAAAGGTGATGATGCATTCAAAAGCTGTATCTTCTGCCTGTTAGCATCTTTTTCCTCACTGCTACTAACGTGTAATTTTTTGAGTCCTGCCTCTTGTGAGTTTGTTCTGGTTTCATTCTTCTGATTTGTTCTAGGAATTTCCATTCCTCAGTTGTCTTGCCTGGTTCATGCTCATTGTCTGGCTAGCCTGACTTTCCCCTTTGGACTTCCATATCAATTAGCAATTAGTCTTAGTTTTCTTCTATAGAACTTCTCGTACATATGTGTGCCCTGCTCCACAGGCCTACAGGCTTTCATCCATGTATTGGTCCTTATTTTCCAGGGCCTCAATGTTGATTTTTCTTATCCCATTTCTTCTACCATACAGTCTGTTTGGTAGTTCTGTTTCTAATATCACTATTTGGCTCTTCAGGTAGTTCTCTCTTTACCCTCATCCTGTACTTCTAGCTCCTTCTTCTTGAACAATCAGTGCATACTTCCCTTGCTTCCATTATCTGAGATAGGTTTCATATGTTTCTGTTACCACTTCCATTTCTTTCCTCCATTTTTAGTCGTCTTGCTCAGTGAGTTCCCCCTGCCCCCTTACTTCTTGCTCCAAATTTTCCTCTTCATCTTTTCTGCACCTCCCTCCCAGACACATCTAATCTTTGTACCAGCCTGCTTTCTCCAGTTACGGGGCCCTCAGTGTCCAGTTTTTGTTGTGTGGGGTTGTTTATGCCTCTGCTTCTTCCTTTGCTGCTCAGCCCTAACAGGAGTAAGCACTGAAACTCCAGAGCTGATAGTCTTACTAGTTTCATGCTTGACCTGGTATTCCACAATCCAAACTCAAAATTTCAGTGGGAACCTGTGTTCCTCCCCAGGCAAGTCAAGTATATGTTAAATGCTAGGAAGAATCTTCTAGAATGTGGCTGTGAAGTGTGGTGACCTACAGATATAGATAGGATTTGCCTTTTGAAACGCATAGAACGCAAAGTTATGCAGGTTGTAGGAGAAATAGTGCATTCCAAATGTTTTACTTCCCAGGCAGATTTTCAAGCTTCTGTTCTAAATCATAAAGGAGATGTTTCAGCTTTACATAGAAAAGTCAATAAAATTTAGTAATCTGGCTAAAAATGTAACTCCTGTTCTGTGTCAGAAATAGCTGCATATTTCTCTCTGAAATCACTCCTGAATGACTGTTCAGCCTAAATAGAATCTATTATAAGAAACTGAAAATGCAATATGATAATGGACAACTTTAGTACTAAGGCTCTTCCCTTCCCCCTCATTCCGTAGCTGTGTCCCAGCCCCATGCCTTTTGGCAGGCTTTTCCTTTGCTTCTCCCATGCTCCTGTCTTCATTCCAGCCTTGTCTTTCTGTTGTGGATGCCCTCTTGTTTCCACCACCTAACCTCTATCAGCTGTTTCCTTTATTGCTATAATCGCTGTGTATTTTCACACAGTGACCTCTTTGTCACTGTTGGAGCAGCCCAGCTGTTTGATGGCAACAGACTAGTTTGCATGCATTGTTTATCCTGTTTTAATTTAATATTTTCTCCTAGCTGATAGAGGAGGAGGGAAATAACCATACATACACCCTTTATATTATGCCAACCTGGCATCTTGATTTTGATGATCATGAGGTTTGCATACTGTTAAATTATAATGAACATAATTTTGAATAACTTAGCTTCTTTTGTATTAATTTTATCAACTAACCTGTCAAAGGAAAGCTACATTGGTGACAAATAATCATAATAAAAACAGAGAATGGTTTGGGTTGGAAAGAGCCTTTAAAGATCTAGTTACGCACAGACTCACCCCTGCCATGGGCAAGGACATCTTCCACTAGATCAGGTTGCTCAAAGCCCTGTCCAGCTTGGCTTTGAACATTTAATATGCAATAAGCAAGAAAGAAGACTGATTTTGTTGTCTAAAGATAAACAGCAATAAATGAAGGGTAGAGACAGACAGTATATTCCAAATCTCAGAAAACTGGAAACCTGAGCTTCTTTTGTTTAACAGTTAAACAGACCAAGAGCAAAACTGGCCAGAATAGCACCAACTTTCAAGATAAAAAAGAAATAGATCCTCTCCTTTACACAGCTAATGGATTTTTCCTCTCCTTGCCAAAGGAAAACTTGCAAGAAATACATTAGTTAATAGGGGCATAGGGGAAAGGGCCAAGGGATGGGCATTGTCAGTCACAATCAGTCTGTGCAGCCAAAGCCTGTTTTGGCCCCTTTTGTGGGCTACATCTGCAGTCCAAAGTGAACCACTGGTGGTGTAGAATGGCTCAGGCTGACTTTGCAGAGTGCGAATCTTCATGACTTCTTTTATTGACATTTATGTAATAAATCCCAGTTCTCGAGATGTGGTTTTGCTTTGTAAAAATGTGCTTGAAAAAACCGAAGTGCCATATGGCTGTAAGAATGAATGCTTTTAGAAGTATTACAGAGTGGGATCTTTTGAACCTGTTGAACAATTCACATTCCTGACAGAAGCTGGTTCAATAGCTATGGGTGTGTCCCAGAAAATTCAACATTAGTAATGCTTTCCAGAATAGGTGGGAAAATGTTTTGAAAATGGCAGTGGGAAGTATGTTCAATGTTTCACAAAACTCTGTTATTTTTCAGTCATTTGGGACTATTAATCTGCTTTCCTAGATCTGCCTGGCTCTTTCTGTGGGTATTCTTCAGATGGAATTTTTTAATGGTCTCCATTAGTTTATCATTTTAACAAGTGTACAGATAGCTGGAGTGATTAGCAGATGAAATGACTTCAGAGTATAAATTCTCATTTGGTCTTTGAGGTTATATTTAATCTCTGTTGTATGCCTTCCTAATTACAAGCATATTTCAATGCTTAAAGTTAGAATTTAAAAGATGTATTATTCAACTTCTCCAGATCAGAATTAAAAACAACATGGGCTGACATGTTGTTTTATTTATTCAAAATCTGATAATTTATTTTCTTTTTCATTTAAGCTTAATTATATTTAAAAAATATTAAAGCAAGTATTGTTTTAAGCCACATGGCAAAGTATGGTGTATTTTTCAATTAAACTATTGTGGGTTGGATTGTTTTGGTGGTTTTTTTTTTTTTTCCTTTTCTTGTTAAAACAGCACTATCCAATGTTTCATTTTCAATGGAACATAGCAGTTTGTCTCCTAATCTGCATCAGTGCTATCACTGGTGGCAGCATTGAAGAAAGCTCAGTGCAAATTTTGCAATTTCGTCTTGTCCTCAAGAAATGTCTGAAGACTAAATAATAAGTACAGGTACCTGTTGGAACAATATGATTTAGATACAGCTTTGTGGCTTCAGATAATCTCAGAGTATATCTTAACTGTGCTGGATTTTTTCCTTGTGAAGTAGTGTCATTAAAACCCAATCTGTGCAAAGCACGTAGAAGATTAATTAACATTGGGAAGAAAAGAGATGTCTGAGCCTTTCACCTGTTGTAAGGTACCCTTTATCTCCAGCTGAGTTTGCCAGCCTTTAATGCTATTTGTCATTTTCCCAAACAGGTATCTTGTTATTTTTTTTTCCACAGTGCCATTTGTACTTTGAATGACTCCTCTAATGCCAATGCTATGTATTAGAATATTACCCTCTCACACTGAAGGCTTTAAATATTTATTTTTGCTTACCAGAAAAGACACATTCATTTAACTGTATACTGCCTTTTACAAACAATTAATTTAAGGGAGCATTGAGAAAGATAAAATGTCTATTCCCAGTTTAAGGATATTGTATATAGAGATTTCAGGCCTGTCTGTTACAATTATTTTTATATAACTGATTTTTACAAGGAGGATGTTGTTCATTATTTTCTGCTAAATAAAACACACACAAGGATAGTTCTAAATACAGCTTTGCTGTGCTTTATGGTGCACACTCATGGGTGGTCTTTACAAGGATGCAAGGAGCCATCTTGGCTTCTGCTGTTGGATTGTAAGGAATGAAATGCGTTATGTAGACAAGGACTCATTTAATCAGTAGTGTCCTTATGTGGTGATCATTAGGGCAGGATGGACCTGTCTGGCTGCTTCTAAATGTGAATTTAAATTTTTGTTAATGGTAAAGCTATTATATGATTTGCAATAAAGGAATGGTGGGATCATTCTCTTTGTGCTTCTGTTTTACATTGATACTTCTTTTGTGATATTTACATGAATATTCACACTTTTATCTTTAGATTTTTGGTATATATGTTTAAGTGCATACTTATATAAATGTATGCATCATATTTAATTGTGTCTTAGCACATTACTGAAAAAGCATAGCATTATTGTGATACTTTTTCATAGTATATCTTAAATCTCTCAATCAGGGAGAACTGATTTTTTTGGTTTGCCTTTTTTCCTTTTTTTCTCTGGTTGTACCTTTTGGCCTTCCTTAAGGAAATACATTTTGTCTGAGCAATCTCTTGGGTTTAAATAACCTTGAGCTTCAGTGCCTGTAAGAATCCTGCCCTGAGCTGCATGCTATCCTTTAACTTCTATGGAAACCTTATCATAAGCACAGTCTGCTTCTTCTCCTTGTTGCGGTGTAAGGCACCTGTATTTAAAATAGTAGGGATAATCTCCATTTTGATTGCATGTGTCCAAGGCTAAAAGAGTTTTGGTTGCACTATATCTTACTTTAAAAATGTGATTCTTGCAAGTCTCAGGATGGGATAAAATAAAACAATTTTTATTTTTCTGGGATTGAGGTTTGTGTTTTCTTTCTGTAAATTTAGTGGCAATATGGTTTTATTAGATCTTTCTGCATTATGTTGCATGACAGAGGGAATTTTTACAGAAGTGAGCTATTGACAGTTTAGGTATCAGATCTAACATAAATGGCTTATTAGGATCCTGGAAAGCTCTGAAATTCTTGTATTGTCACTGACTCTCCATAGTACATACAACTTTATAATGTTGTCAGTTTTAATGAAAATAGGTAATCAATGGTTTTAATTGTGTGAGAAAGTATTTGAATCTTCTTTTAACTGGTTAGTTGCTGATAGATAGAAGGATTCTAATGATACCAAAGTGTCTCTTCACTGAGGAACTGCTGGTTATCTGGCACAGGTTGCTTCATGGATCAGAAGCATGTTTATCTTACAGGAAAATCCTGCCCAAAATTTCTCTCCACGGAAATGAACTGTTCATTTCCCCCCACATTGCTTCAATGTGCAAGGTCTTGTAGGAACTGTGTGATTCCATATGGAAAAGTATGTACAATGTCTGATGTACTTACAGTATACCATTTTTGAGTTACCATTTTTTTCAGTTCTGCTTGGATTTGCAAGTGACAATGGGAAAGTTAATTATGAGATTTTAAGTTACTTGTAGTGGGTGTACTTTGCTGTCTCGGTGCCAAGGATGAGATGCATCCTCATGACTGAAGAAAGAGCTTGTCTGGTGGCTGCCTGTCCAATGTCAGCATCCACATCTCTGTGTGTATTTAAGCAAAGACCTCATTGAGTGTAAAGAGCACATCCCACTCAACATCCCATACTCTGGTCTGGCTTGAGTCCACTGAGCAGGAAGAAACAGGTTCTGTCAGAGTAAGTGTAACTTGGAAACTTCTCCTTTTTCTCTTCCACCTTTCTTAGTAGTGAGTTTATTGCAGTTTCTTTTCATCATCGAGGGCTGAAACCATAGTGACCATGTAATGAGTCAATACGCTTTTTTATGTTAGGGAGGCAGGCAGCCCTATGAAGAGAGCACAGTTTAAGCTGGTTCAGAAAGACAGCTTTATGTGGTTTGGACTAAAGGATACTACACTGTCATTATCAAGTCTCAGAAACTTTTTTTGTGGAAAAGTAGGCTCTTAACATGATCAACAACACAGCAGCAGCAAGTAGCACCTATTTAAAGGGCAGAGTCATAATTTTAAGAAAAGGTAAGGGATACTTTTTCAAGGAGAGAAATCTGACCATGAACTATTTACATAGATGCTGGCAAATGGATTTTGCTCTGAGAAACTCAATTAAGGGGACAGTAAAAGTGTTGTGGCCTCATTTAGGCAAATCTTAAGCCTTTGGAAGCTCAGCAAGAGAGAATGTGTTTTAAAGTTTCCAGGGGTAAGGAGGACTGGCAGATTCCACCGCTGCAAATGGTCATGTAACTGTCAAAGTTACTCTTGAAGCATTGACTGCCAAAATAAAAGAAGTGTACTTTTTAGGAAATCTGGGAGTAAACATATATTCTGAGTAGGAGCGCTGTCTTTTACTATCCCTGTAATTGTTGCAATTCTGTCAAAAACTTGTAAGACCTTCAAATATTTTCTCCTGAAACTACCACTGTGGTTTTGTGATTGCCTAAACTTAAAGGGAAACTTAACTTATCATACCTTATGTCCCATTAGGCACCTGTTGTTCCAAGTCTCAATTCAAGCATGTTTGACTGCACTGGTCTCATAATGAATAAAATGTAGATTTCATTTTTAGGGCTATTATAAAGCAATCACTGCGGGGGAAAAGAAAAAGCATCAGTAAATATGTGTGCATTTATACCTATTTGGAATCCATAAAATAATTGATTAATTCCATAAAGTCCATATTTCCTTACATGTCAAAGTCACAGCAATGGATAACGTAAGGGCAGTTAAACCAGGGTTCCTATTGGTGTGACTCCATCTTGACACTCTCCTAATCCATGAGTAGGTTAAGTAGGTGAGCAAAGTACTTCCAGCCTCTCTTTTCTGTCTCGTTGAGCTGCTTTATTCAGTATTTCTCTGCTTCTGAAGGTGTAAGGTTCCTTTCTGTATAACATAATGGTAAGGAGGATTTTGTAATTTTGAGCTTTATTAACTGAATTAATGCCTTCAGCAAGACTACAGATACAGAATGTGTGCTTTTACTGAAAGTATATTTAATTTTTATCACTTTTATGATAATTCTGCTGCCTTTTGTCTGGAAACAAAATGGGTGAAGATGAAAAAAATGGCACATAATGTAATGCTAATGTATCTATATTGTGATTTTTTTTCTAAGTAGCAAGTAGTGTAATGGCTTGATGGGTTGATACCTTGAAAGAATTGGAGAATTTGAAAAGAGATGTCCCTCTTTGTTTTATATTATCTAGCTCTGCTGAGGAAAAATGTGTGAAAAGTTTTCATTGTGAGGTGGATGAAATTCTTTCTATTAGAGAATATCATTGCCCAGGGCCTCACTCTTAATGGCATCAAAGTTAATTCAACCTGAACAATCCTCAGGCTGTGGGTAGGAAGATAGTAGATTTCTGTAAAAAGATGTGCAAAGCTACAAAATAATCAGATGTTGCAGTTATTAACAAAAAGATGATCTGTACACTTAATGCAATAACTGGCATTTTCTTGGACAGGAAGTTCACCAAGCTCCAGGTATTTTGAGAGATTCTTTGTTGCTAGTTCTGAATATTAATTTTTCCCAGTCCTACTTGCCATTACTATCATTAGACATCACCTTTGTTGTGGTTATAACAAGGAAACTCTCCACAGTGAAGATCAATGCAGAGTCAGGTAATTACTGTTTATATCTATGTTAACAAGCTTTGATTATTTTGTAGTCAACTGGTGCTGTAATGCAACATAGAAGTCTTCCACAACTTAAAAAAAGTCATATTTTAAGCTATTTTTGTAGAAAATATAAAGATCATTCATTGTAGGGAACAGGACTTAGCAGTAAACCCAAATGATGGATGCTCCAGCTCATGGAGTCTGTTGTTGCAGAATGAACTGGACTGAATTCAATGTTCAGGAATGCACCTTTTTTTTTAACTGCAGAGAAAATAAATATGTAAAATATACCTGATTTTCTTATTATGTCATCTTCATGTAGTTATAAAAATTCAGTGTTAGAATTTTAGCATTTCATTATGCATTTAGGGCTTTGACAGCTGGTCTTGTTTGTTCTAGGTATTTTGACCTTTCCTAGACACTTCACCTGTGAACTGTCAGAGGTGTCTGTGTGTGTCAGACTTCATAGCTGGCAGTCATGAGTATGATTGCTTTGAAAATTGGTGTAGATAGGTAGCAAGGTTTTGTTTCCTGGATCATTTTAAGAGCAGAGAAAATAGGCTTTCTTTTTTGGCCAACTCAGTTGTCTGTCCTGATGGATTTTGACTGTTAAGTTATTGTTTCCTAAGTGTCCCTGAGATTATTGATTAAGTTGTCTGCTCTACCATCTATTGACTAGAAAGATGACAGACATTGTCTAAGTTTACCCATTAAAGTTACTATTTCTCCAGTCCTTCACCGAAGCTTTCCTGTTAGTATGCCTGCAAAACACTGAATAAGCAACAACCATGCCGTGGCCAATTTTATCTTAACAAATGCTGCCATTACCCAGGTCCTCATCAGGCAGAGATGAAGTGTTCATTTTATGAGGAGAGGTGATGTGTATGGCTAAGGGCAAAGGCTCTGTTTTCATGAAAATAACCCTTGCAAGTAAAAGAGAAAGAGGGAGATGTAACTCTCTGTTTTGGCTATTTTCCCCTTGTAGAAGTATTCTTCTGTTTTCCTTAAAGAAGGAGTGTTTGACTCTCCCTAGCCAGTAGTTGGGGCAGAAGGAGGATGGTGTAGCTTAGTTCTCTACATTTGTCCAGTATTGCCTTAATCTTGGCTGACTGTGTGATGATGAACATGACAAATGATTCACTGTGCAAACCAAAGAACCAATGCAGTTCTTCTGTAGAAGAAATCAGTGGTTCCAACATCAGAAGTTCTTCATACATCTCTGTTGTATGCAGATGGTATGTTGATCTTTCATTCTTGGGGGGTTGGGGGAGGGGCGGGTCTTCATTGAAATCCAGGATTAACCTTCAGTATATCTGAGATTCCAGTATCATGCCTGGGCTGAAGTGCTGGAATCCCTCTCCCACCTATTGCTGTAGACAAAAAATGGCTTGGCTGTTCCTGCACAAGCCTGCTTTAGACTAACAAACACTACTAGTGTTGAGTTCAGCATGAGAGCCAGCAGCCACTCACCTATCTGCCAGTTTTCTGTAGTGGGAAGTAATTAAAGCCTTTCTTTTGTTGAAGCTTTACTGGTGCAGTGAGGAATACCAGATTCTTGAGGCCAGAGTCAGAATGCCTGAGGAAGAACGTGTGTTGCAGGATGTCCGTGAGGCTGTGAGGCTGGAAGAAAGGGAGCCTTGGCCTGGATTCTGCTTCTGGGACTGCTCAGAGATTTTGCCCAGGGACTGATTTTGACACAGCTGAGTAAACACAAAATTTAGCTTAGGTTTTGTGGTCTTGCAGTAAGTACAGTGTGCTAAGTAAAATAATTTTTGAGTGGTTTATATACTTGGGTATTGCTGTGAATCTATGAACATGAAACACTTGTTTCAGCATTAAATTTTAAGAGTCCCCTGAACTAAATACCATTTTTACCCCTTAAAACTTGAATGTAGCATCTATTTAAAATATAACTTACGGTTTATATCAGCTAAAATCAGCTGTTCCACTTCTTGAAGTCTTTCCAGTTCTAAAAAGACCATCCTTTCTGTAGGGGAATGAATAATGTAGGTTAGCTTGTTTCTGTGGGCATTTATTACAGCCACGCAGAACAGTTCCTGGAGAGGTTTTCTATTTCTTATTTAGCAGCAGTGAAAATCGCAATTATTCTATTTGCTTGGCTTGCCACTATGGCAAAGAGTAACTCTTTGGACTGTGAGGAGGAAATGTTTATTTTCTCTGGCTGCTCCTTGCATATGCTGCTCCAATTATAATTAAATATGAATATTTACTGATAAAATATGGCATTTCTCAAGTTCAGCTAAATTGATTTTTTAAATCCAAGATACAGGCAAAGGCAATCCATCTTGTGTTTTGTGTAATGCTATTCATTATACAGAAATAATAGACAGTGTAGCAAATCAATAAAATATCACCATACATGTCAGATGAACATTAGGGCTGTAAATTCTTCATCAGGAAAAATCTGTAGAGGAAAAAGGGAAACAAAAAGCTAGATCAAAAGCAATGTGAGGAATTAATGTGGAGAAGATGAAAGGGAAGGAAACGAACAATAGGGTTGATGTAAGTGGAGGATTAGGTAAAGCAGAGGCAATCACTTTTTATGGAACAGATGAAAATAAATTGAGAATAATTGTTATGGGAGGTGCAAGTGGTGGCAAGTTGAAAATGACATGTATTTAATGGCCTGATGAAAACTAGGGCTTGTTCATGAATTGTGCCTATGATTCATTTCCAAGGAGTAGCTTTCTAATGCTTCTTGTAGTACTGAGTGTTGTTCTATCTATGGCTTTCATGCAAGCTTATTGGATTCTTTCAAAAGTTAAAATACTGTGCTAGCATAATTCAGTGTTGTTTAGCTCCAGATAACAATTTTATTTAAAATATTTGAAGTCAAGAAACCTTCCTTTCACATCTGTGTACACAATCCTAGGTTAACTGGCTTGCTTAAAGGAGTGTTTACAGACAAAGTTCATTACTTGGTTCCGCAACTTAATTCTGAAGGTTCCTAGAATACAGGATAAACTGAAATTATTATTGGGGAAAAATTTTACCTGTTTGTAAGCATGCTAAATGCTGTTAATAATGTATTGGGAATAAGGAAAACCTATTTCCAAAACTGTGCATTAGGCTGATGTATGGTTGTTATGAGCAGCACTTTGAGAATAAGCAGAACCTGGTGTTCTTGTGTTCCCCTGCTGTCCTCTGCTGTATCCCACTCCATGCAGAAGGTAAAGGAGCCAGATCCCTGGCTCTCAGATCTCAGGTTCATCCTATTCACTCACAGAGCAGCAGTTCTGTAAACTATCAGTGTCCTTGTGCTCAGGAATGACCACCAAGAAAAGTCTAAAGGGACAGTGCTGTCTTCTTTCTTTAGTCCTTTTCCCAAGACTGGTAGGGAAGCCCTGAGTAGAGGGTGGAGGAGACATTTGTTTGTGGAGGGCAATTTGTTTTTCATTGGCTTAAGAGATTCTTTCTGGAGAATCCTAATTTTTTTCCCACAATTCTGCCATACTACTCACATCAGTCAAGAGCTATGATGATTACACCTGTAGGAGATTTTGGAACTTGTTATTCCTGACTGTCCTTTGTTTGCCAAAGTTCATCTATAAGTCAAAGCATTGGACATGGTGGTGCCAGAGGGAAGCAAGTGTGATGTTATGATATTCTGTCACTAATAATTGGGAGGCTGTCTCTTTCAATGTTTTGCTGATTTTCATAGCAGTGTATTCAAGCTTGCTTCAGTCCTTGTTGCTCTGTGTCTGCTGTTCTTGATTCCTCACCACCTTTTGAATAATGAGGCCTTGAATTATAGACACACAATGGTACCAAGGTCTTTATAGCCCTCTCCCTACCACTTATGATCTGTTTGATTTTTCTCATGTGTGAAGTTTGCTTTGTTAAGATGATTTTCTCAGTAGGGCCTCTGTATAGAAGGGGACTATGATTTCCCTGCTCTGAAATTGTCCCTTGCCTTTTTGACCCTGTTATATAGTAGTTATTTTATTGAATCCAAAATTAATTTTTCATTTGCTGGTGTTTTCTTTTAATGTTACTGAACATTTTCCCCAAAGTTGGTTACTTGATTTTGGATTTCTTTTTTTTTACAGAAATTGTTCTGCTTTTAAACATGGTTTATCTTCTACTTAATTTTTTCATTTTGCCTGCAATTTGCATTATGTATTTCCTGCTGATATACTTGCATATAACCTTTCAAGCTATTAAGAAATATTAGGATGGTCTTTTTGTTTTATTTCATTGACCATTTCCTAAATTTTCAATTTCCAGTGACATTGAATCTCTGGATTTTAGGTGCAGTCTTTTGAAAGCCTGGATCTCAAAGAATGCCTTGTGCAGTTATATTTTCTCTTATTTTCTGGGTTAAAGCTTGTATGGAGCAAAATCTTTAACATGGTCTGTTCAGTCTCTGTGGTGCTTCCAACTATTTGCTGTTATAATGTCAAAGTTAAATCTTAGTGAGTTAATTTGTAGTGAGAATGAGTTTCTCACTTCTTGAAATTATTTGAGATCAGCTGATTGCTCCCCCATATCCTGTCATTGGAGGTAATTGCTTCTACACTGTATGGATACTGTCCCTGTGTAGACGAGGTGAGTGGTCTGGACAGACTTATACCCTTAAAAGCAGGGATGCCCCTGGAAAAGTTTAGTGAAGGGAGCAGAATCATTGCATTCCTTGCATTGAGCTCTTCTCCAGTCTCCTAAGAGAAGGAGGAATTTCTCTATTATAGAGATTTTCTCGATCTTTTCATTTCTGAATGAGGCATCTCTGTGTTCTCATGTGAGGACCACTTTAAATGAATGACTGGGATAGTGCAGTCTGTAAGAGTGTACAAGGCTCCCCATCTCAGGATGTTTTCTGAAATGTGTATTAGAGCCCACAGAGATTTACTGGGCTCAGGAATTGGGCCTTCATTTAAAAGTGCTGGGAGAAAGTGGGAAAGTGTTGTGTGTTGTGACTTCTAGGACTCCAAATATGAAAGTGTGAGGATCCACAGATTAACCTCACACATTTTCCCATCTCACTGATGTTTTACAGCTACACTGGAGAATATGAAATGATGACTGCTAGAATGAAAGATTCTGTGTTGTCTTCTACGTTTTTAGAAAAAGTTGATAGAAAATCCAGTTAAGAAACATTAATGGATGTTCTGAAAGGTCCCAAAATGTTTTTAGAGATAGCATCATGTTACAGTACTATGAAAGATAAGCCTTTTATGACAAAATCTAAAAAAAAGAAATCTATATGTTTCCCATGGTATTTAAACCAGCAAAGGCAACTGTAGTGTCAGGATGCCCTTTCTGTTGCTGCCTGAGAAGCAGAGTTGTGATTGTGAGGTATTTTCTGTGCATTTTCTTCCAATCTGACATCTAATTGATATCTAAATCATATCTCTATAGTATCAGTGTTGTAGTAAATATGCAGCTTAATGTGTGGTGATTGAATGTTTTATTTTGGACAGTGTAAAACTCACTCTGTTCTTTTTGACAGCTGTTTAAAAGACATGTATTTTTGATTTGTCCGAAGTCTGAATATTTATAGGTGATTAAAATAAAGAGGTTGTTTAGCAGGTGCTGACTGCAATTTTGTAGCTGCAGTATCCTAATCATTTAATGAGGTTTCTCTGTTGAGGAAATTGTCTTTGTTTAATGCTAAAGGATGTAGGTAATCTGTCTCTAATGCCAAATTATTGCAGGGCGTGCACTTCACTTTTTCCCCTACATTTACGTAGATCGGAAAACTGAATGTTCCAAACAACTTGTGGAACAGTTTCCATATCAACTTTTATGTACTAAAAATATAATTAAAATTGTTCAACCTAAAACATAAGAAGGAACTCAAATTTAATTTATGTGTCTTTTAAAAAGAAAATTTTCTTATGTAACTGGTTTTGTTAGCATGGTGGATTTGAATTTACCCCAGTAAAAGTCACTGGCATGCCACTCTCGCCTATTTAAATGTAAGTAGCTGGAACCATGAGGAAATACTGAATTTGAAGAGGTATCTACTCACACACATTACTTTTATGCCTTTTGAGTGAATTAATGGTAATCAGTTTGTTAATATAAACAGTGCAATCCCATTAACTTCTAAGGTAAATAGCATTAGATGCAGACATCTTTTTTACATTGCTACGTGATTTGTTCTGCATATGGAAACACTTTAAAACTTTTTTGCATTTCCTCTTTTGTGTAAGCAGCTTATGACTGTTGTGATAGCTCATATTTTACCTGCTGTGTCAGCTTTGCATCCTTATCCCCTGTGCATTGGCCTGTGTTCTTCCCTTTTCTATTTATCACTGACACATCTGGAGTGATGACATTCCCTATTCTGTGTTTATTTTAAAGGTAGAGGAAGGGTTTCTAAAGAGGGAATATGCTTACTTACTGCTACTACTGATTCCTTACAGTTCTTGCTTTTCCCTGCAAGATGGCTGGTGTGTTTTGATAAAAATGAGTATTTTTCTCTTGGTATTGGCCAGATATGTACAAGAGAGAGATTCAAGTGTGTGGATGGGGAGTAGGAAATGATGGAATGGATTTGGTAAGGATTTCATGATGCTATTACTTCTCACCAGCTTCCGAAAAGTCATCAAATAAAACCACTTGCTCTGGTTTTAAAGTCATTAAGCCTTGAAAGTAGCCAAACAATGGAAATAGTTTTTTAGGTATTTTTATTGCATCTAGACTCTTCTTCCTCAATGCTTGTTTTTAATTCTAAAATTAAAGTCCACTTATATCTCCTGGCTCAAAGAAAAGGTTTCCTATAAACACTTTTTCTTATACTTGAGAAACATTAGAGCTAGTCTAGCTGTTACAATTTTATTGTTTACCTTAATCCAAATGCTTGGTAGAGCATACAGAAGTGATCTTTTGGATATTTGATCAAAGAACATTGCAGATAAGATCAAAAGAGATTTGGCTTTTGAAAGAATCAGGCTTGATTCTATGATATGCTTATTGTTCTGAACCATCTGGGGCAGTTTGGGGAAGATATGCAACAGCAAATATTTTGTATGTGAAGCTTTTAGTTGAAGTGGTGAATAACCTTGGACTGGGTATATCCAAAGGACTGGTGTTGACCTATATCCTGTTGTGACAGCTGAGAGCAGCAGGTTGGAACTGCTGGATGAAATCCATACCCAGTTGCCCACTGTACTTTCCTCTTGTCACTTCACAATGTCAAATCAAAGACATTTTTTCATTTATTTTTTTTAAACTGTTGCTTATTTCAGCTGTTTACTAATTCAAAGAGAATATAGATTTGCTGCCATGGTAGTACAATGGGAAAAATAATTTAAATTTGTGGCAGACTATGTCCAGTCTGAGCATTCACCCTCTGTAACTAGGCCAAGGTGTAATACAACTTTCAAATATGATAAAGGGGTGCTTTTCTTTCTCACTAGCTGTTTTGGTACCTGCTAATTTAGTTGGATCTCTGTATCAAGTTGTAAATGGTGTGTGAAATAAAACACTTCTGAGTTGATGGATATGATTCCTCATGATTACAAATGCTCTTCAAATTGTTGTGGTATGTTTTGTTTAGATCAGACATGGAAGTCTACCTAATACATAATCTTCAGTTTACAAAGGAGATGGAAAGAAGACCAGTACAAACCGATTCTTGATATCTGAGTAGTAGTACTGGCTGTTCCTCACTGTCCAGTATTAATTCCCACTCCTCTCATAATTATGAAAAAATTTGAGACTTGAGACTTACACATGACTTGTCAGGAACACATTGGCAATCAATGCAGTAATCCATTAATTCTTGACTTAAGCTTGAGATCCAGCTTCTAGTGATACAGTATATTTAAAAAAAAAGTAAAATTTGTCTTAGTTTGCGTAACCTTATTACATAGCTTTTACTGAATCAAATGAATATTCACTAAATGAATATATGTATTAGGTGAATACTTAAAAAGAAATAAATGTATTCCAAAATGTGTTTTTTCTAAAAGGGTAGTATGAGTTTTAGTCTGTCGTGTTTTGTAGTGGCACTTTGGTATGATAATGTCATTCTGCTCTTTGAGAATTTATACTGTCAAGTGGGATAGGGCTTGGGATCTCTGTGCCTCTGAAGTGAAAGAATGAAAACTCGGCAGCTCAAAGTCATTTTGGAATCAGGCTTGCTTAATGATTTCAGTATATAGACATGAATCATGACTCAATAGCTACTAAACCAGCTCTGTCTACCTTATCACAATCTATTAATCGATGTGTTTTTAGCTCCCAGCATAATGCTCCTAGTCATCCAGATCCTGTCATTGGTCCGTATGCTAAACCCCAATTCAAGGTAGAAAACAAGAATATCCTCAATAGATTATCCTATCAAACAAGAAAAGCTGAGTGCAGTGCAGCTTTCGAAGTGCCCAGTATGCACATGATAGCAATACTGTTTGAACTACCTGCACGATTTTTCAGTCATCTAGGAGCAGTATCTGTAGCCAGGTTGGAGTGTATTTAGCTGGGCAGAGCCAGGGCATTTGTCTCTGTAGAGCAAAGTGAAAAGGAAAGCAAGTCATGTTCTTTCTTCTTTTCCGCACTGATCCAGCAACAATAGACACCCATATTCCCCAAAACTGTACAGCTGTACTTCTTGTGTCTGAAGGTGTTGCCAGCAGATGTCAATTATTTTTAATCATTCTTTTATTTTCTTGATGTATTTTTAACTTCTGCCTCCCCCCCCTTTTTTTTTTTGTGGCTTAGTGGGCTGAGGCAGGTTACAAGTAGGAGATTCATCATTTTAATAATGACTCTGCAAGGAAAACTGAAGGAGTAAAACAAAGCATTTGCTGCAGTGAAGTGTTTTTGTTGCATAGAGACTCTCTACTAGGTTTTGCAGAGAGATCACTTCCCTGGTGAATGCTCGAAGAAAGCCCTTGCTGATTAGAGGTGATGAAGGCCATCACTTCTCCCTCTCCTTTTGTTTTGAGTCTGTTGTTGTTAAGCTGAGGAGCTGATGCCTGTTGTGTGCTCTTTTCCTTGGTCTCTCTGCTGGCATGCTCCCATTTCTAAAGTGAGATCTACCAAAGCAGCTAATGGTAATTTGCATCTATAAGTGCTACTTTTAAGAAAAGAGAGATAATTTCAATGTGTGCACATGTGTTTGATTTATTCTAGTGGTTATGTGCTATTTGCTGCTCTTGTGATTGAGGACTGCCCATTCTGTGAATGTGCTTAATACTTTGAAAACTTGAAAGTTATGATGGCACCCCACACAATGTCAAAATGTGCATTTGAAGTAAAAGCCCAGCAATTCAGCTCATCTGGTCTTGTTCATAGCAGGTAAAAGGCTGCCTTGATGACACTTAGAGCAAATGAATTTCTCTCCTGCAGTCATGCACTGAATAAATTGCTTGATCTAGTTCAGTACAAAAGGACATGATCTATAAATAGTTAACAGAGCTTTCTTCAGGACAAGTGATCTATAGACTGGAACTCTCTCTTGGGGTCTTTTAAAAAAGTAAGTGCTGATATGAACAAAAGGAAAGTTTGTTTTAAAAAAAAGACCTTTTTAATGAGATTGAAACTCACATACTTTAACTTCCTTTTGAAAGCATCTGGCCAACCACTTCAAAAGTCCAAAAGGCTAACCTTACAGTCACTTGAAGAAAAGAAAAAAGGTCAATCTGCTAATCTGATGTGAATATATTGTCAATAACTGAAAATACAAGATAAAAAAGCTGGTTAATTTGAATCAAAGAAATTGCTGTCATATAAGCATCAGTGAATTCAATTTTTACAGATTTAGGCTTAAAGGAACTTCTTTTTATGACATTTTTATACATTTGTCGATATACCACACTGTTGGCCACAGGGTCTCTCTCTGTCCTTTATCCTCTTTCATGCACTTTTTTTGGCAACTAATATTGCAGGGTTTTAAACCATTGATATTTGTGATAAGCAAAACTTCTAAGACATTTAAGTGTGCTAAAGAAAGCGTCCAGTTACCAAATTTCATCATGTGGCATTTTGAGAAGGAGGAAAAATTCTATAAAATCATAGACTCATTAAGGTTGAAAAGCATCTCCAGGATCAATGAGTTCAACCTGTAACTGAACACACCTTGTCAGCTAAGCCATAGGACAAAGCCAGCTTTCCCAGGAGAGTGCTGTGGGAGACAGTACCAAAGGCTTTACTGTAGTCCAGGTAGGCAATATCCACAGCCTTGCCCTCATCCACAGTGTGGGTCACCTGGTCATTAGAGACCAGGTTGGTCAAGCAGGACCTGCCTATCCTTAACCCATGCTGGCTGGGTCTGATCCGCAATTGTCGTGTCCATGCTCTGTGATTGCACTCAAGACAATCTGTTCCGTAACCTTCCCTAGCACCAAAGTCAGGTTGACAGATCTGCAGCTGCCCAAATCCTCCTTCTGACCCTTCCTGTAAATGAGTGTCACATTGGCCAACCTCCAGTCACCTGGGATCACCTCAGTTAACCAGGACTGATGATAAATGGTTGAGAGTGGCTTGGTGAGTTCTTCCACAAGCTCCCTCAGTATCCTTGGATGGATTCCATCATTCCCATGGAGTTGTGAGTGTCTCAGTGGCACAGCAGGTCACCAACTGCTTCCTTCTGGATTTCAGGGGCTCTGTTCTGCTCCCTGTCCCTGACTACGAGCTCAAGGGCCACTTGTCCTGAGGAAAACCAGTCCTTCCCTTAAAGACTGAGGCAAAGAAGCTATTAAGTACCTCAGCTTTTTCCTCAGTCTTGGTTACAATGTTGCCCTTAGCATCCAATAAAGGATGGAGATTTTTCTTGGCCTTCCTTTTTGTTGTTAATGTATTTATAAAAACACTTTTTATTATATTTCACAGCAGTGGCCAGATTGAGTTCTAGCTGAGCTTTCGCCTTTCTAATTTTCTCTCTACATGATTCTTGTACTCTTCCTGAGTTTGCTACCCCTTCTTCCAAAGGTCAAAAACTCTCATTTTTTCCCCTGAGTTCCAGCAAAAGCTCCCTGTTCAGCCAGGCTGATGTTCTTCCCTGCTAGCTTGTCTTTTGGCACATAGCATTGGCCTGCTCCCACACCTTTAAGATAACCATCTTAAAAAGTATGTCCAGCCTTTCTGGACCCTTTGTTAATAAAGGTGGTTTCCCAAGGGACTCTGAATCATTGAGTTCTCTTTCACTGAGCAGAGAGCAGTCACCTTGAAAGTGCACTCTATGGATTTCCCTGCCTGTATGACCTGTGCATGTAAAATGGGGGTTTTAGTGGCAGTATGCATACAGGCCAGGATGGTGGTGGTGACAAAGGGGCAGGCATGTGTTGCTGGTGTGGATGTCAATCCTGTCAGTGTCTCCAAGACACATCTAGCACTGGGACTAGCACCAGCAAACACAGTCTGTGCACATATGACTGGGCAGAGCTTAAGAAGCAGAGATATAACTGTGAGTGCTTGGAGGCCAGAAGGATCCTTAACTAGAGAGAAAACCATCTATTGAGAAGTTTGCCATTGTTTATTGGGAGAGCAAATCATTCTGTGCCTACAGAACAACTGAAACCTAAGTTTTCCTAAGTCCAAACTAGGAAATCACTTGAGCAGGTGAAGGTCACTGGCTTGATCAATTAAAAAAATTAAAATAGCATAGTACAGTTCCCTCATCTAGGTAAGGAAGTAGACTAAGACTTCTCTAAACAACTGAAGAAAATCTCTGTCACAGGATGTGCTGGTCGTGGGGACCCTGACATCTTCTGGAAAAGGCAACATATGGGATGAATGGTGGAAGGTTTTTGAATGGTATTTGGGATAATTATTTGACACTGATACTGGATGGGTGAACTGGTGTTGACACACCCAGATTGGTAACTCATTTCCAAGGAAGAACTGGTTGAAGAGGTGATACCAAAGATAGTCTTGGCTGTGACAGCCATGAAATAAATGGCTGTTGTTTAGGATCCTGAAGGAAATGAAGAAAAAGATTAGCAGGTACAGATCCTGGACACCAGGCTAGTGGATGTTAATGTATTCTTTATTTATACAAGATGCTGCACTTGTGTTGGGACAACTTCAGGTATAAGTATCAGGCTGGGGGATAAATGGCTTGAAAGCAGCCATGCTGAGAAGGATTTGGGGGTGCTGCTGGATGAGAGGCTTCACGGGAGCCAGTAGTATTGTGAGCTGCATCAAAAACAGCATGACCAGCAGATTGAGGAAGGTGATGCTGTTTCTCTACTCTGTTCTCGTGAGATCTCACCTGAAGTGGCATCAACCTGACAGACTTGTTTGATAAATTGACAGGATATGTGGTCTAGGGGAGAGTAGTGAATGTCATTTACCTGAATTTTGACAAGTTTTTTGGTATGATCTCACCCAACAAGATAAAAAGCCAGTTGAGTGGTCAGACTCAGTGAGCCATGGTTAATGGGTTGTACTCTGCTCAGAGGTCACCAAGGGACTGCAAGTGTCTGTATTGTGACCAGTCTTGTTCAACAACCACATCAATACCTGGGGGCAGCAGTGGGAGTGCACAGTCCTACGATCTACAGAAGACAGAACTGGAGAAAGAGCTCAATGCAGTCAAGGGCAATGCTGCCACCCAGTGGGACCTAGGCAGGCAAGAGCAATGGGCTAATGGGAACTTTGTAAAACTGACCAAAGTCAATGTCTGTCTTGTAGACACAGATGTGGTCTGAGTTTTGAGTAGAAGGATCTAATGACCTCCCTCTATCTGCAGACTACACCTCAGTTAACAGAGCACAGGGCACTGATAACAACTTTTGGTGCCAGGGCATCGTGCTGACTTGGTCATGTCCTGATGACGTCTGCCCACATCTTCAAGTCCTTCTCCACAGAGCTGCTCCCTAGCCAGTCAGGTCACAGTGTATCTTTGCAATGGGCTCATTCTTCTCACATGTTGGACTTACAAATTAGTCTTGAATTTCACAGAGTTTTCATTAGCCCCTTCCTCTTACCTGTCTAGGCCCCCCTGAATGTCAGCCCTGCTCTTGAATGTTTAATCCAGTTTTGTGCCATCTGTAAACTTGACAAGAGTATTATACTGTCACCTCTTCCAGGACATGGTCCTGGAAAATGTCAAACACTTTGAGAGTAACCAGACCCAGGATAATTAGCAAATACAGTCCAAAGAACAGCAGATAAAGTATATACAAGAAGGAGCTTAACTAATAAGAACTGCCCACATGGGAAATCTAGCTGGGTTTCTTTGCATTTATGCATACTTCATTTGCATTGATGAATGATAATGTAAAGTGCTATTTGGTTGCTGCTATTTCCTAATGTGGCAAATATGACTCTGATTTTGAGGTTTTTAAAGACAGTGTGGGGAAGTTAGAGCAAGTTGTATAAGAAGACCCAATAGTTTCCAAGACAGCTCTGCAAATTACCACATGTTCTTATAATCTGCAGGTAGCCAGTAATTTTCATGATAAGAAAGTGTGTTGTGGTTATTTGCTATGGGAATATATTAGATAAAAGATAGTGTTTGAACTTTTCTGCTGACTGTGAATTTTTATTTTTTTTTTTTACATTAAAAACTAGCAAAATATTTTACAAAATGCCTAGGGTTTCTTGCATCATGGTTCTAAAGGAAGTCTTGGGCTCACCGGCCCCATAAAGAATTTCCTCATGTTCTTGAGGTTGCATGCATGGGACTGCAAAAGGTAAGGGATAATAGCTTTGAAAGAGAACAGTTTTCACTTGCCTTTTCTTTTATATTGCCATGTGCTTCTCCATTGGCTGGACAGTAGATTAGATGAGAGTTACATGCATTTTGTGAAAACTGTTTGGGAACCAAATACTGCTTTATCCAGCTCAATTTGGCTTAGTCTGAGGTCACTCCAGACTGTTACTGAATATTGCTGCCTATGGCTGGACCTTCTGTATCCACACTGTGCTACAAGTTCTCTGGTCACTCCCTCTTCTCCACAAGAAGCAATATTATCCTTTACCTGATTCATAAAAATGTGAAGACTCTCCTTGGTGTTTTGGCATGGATGGTGTGGTTGGCAGTGATGGAGGTAAGGAGTCTTCTGCTTTAGACAGTTACTTTTTCCACAGAAGAGGAGAGCTTTATGTGGGTTTGAACAAAGTCCTCAAACATATAAGCTACCTCACGTTTACAAGAGTTTTGCTTGTTGTTATTGTCCCTTCCTTGCAGGAATGATTTCAAGGTTCACTTTGCAGAGCCCTTGCTGCCCACTGGATGTACCTTAGATTAATGCCAGTTAAAGGGAGTGGAGGCTATGACAGTGATTTTTCATATATATCCTGTGAAGAGTAATGACTGTTTTCCCAAAAAGTACCTCTTCATGGGCAGCTGTCTTGATCAGAGAAAGATTTCTGCAAGGCAGGTCTGCAGAGGGTGATTTTTCATTTTGTAGATCTGATTGATTAGAGAATGCCATTGCTTCTGTTACAGCAAGAGGTGGAATTAAGGGCTGTGAGTATTATGGCTAAGGTTGGCATAGCCAAGTAGTTAGGGCCAGGACTCTTGAGTTAAACACCATGCTGAGAGGCAGAATTGAAACCATGGGATTAAATCTGCAGACTTAAGTTAGTCAGACTCAAGGCTGGCATGAGGAACTTCAGGCATAATGTTTTGAAGCATCAGGCAGGAAACAAATGCTTCAGCTGCCCTCTAGTCTCCTGGAAAAACACTTTCATTTCCAGGAGAAAAGAAGTGACATGTGCCAGATGTACGCGAGACTCTGCATTAGTAAATTAACAGGGCTATAACACTCAGGCTTGTGCTGCCTTCTTTAATTGCCTGACATGCACACGGAATGCCAAATTATGTTCTCTAAAGGAAATTGAATGCAGATTATGCTTTGCAGCTCTTTGCACTATTGGTTAGCTGGTACCTATCATGCTGAACATCAGGAACTCACTCCACAAGAGGTGAAGGGGCTGCTACTTGTGTAGTTCAGGTGCATGCCAGCGAAAGTCTGCAAAGTTGTGACAGTGGGGTAAGCTGTTGACCTTTTTCTAGCATTGTGTCTTGGACTTGTCACTCTTCTTCCTGAGACCTCATTTACGGTAGATTTTGAATTGGAAATAATTGTAAAGGACTGTGGCTGCTTTTATGTCCTCACATAGGAACAAGCAAACCTTTTAAAAAAGGAATAATCCACCACCACTGTGTCATGTGGATGTAGTTCAGCAGTGCAATCATTGTTACTGTAGATGCACATACACATTGGTGTATACTTGGAACAGAGTAGTTAAGGATAAAGCTAGACTATATAGGTGTGGTGAAAAGCACAATGTGACCCACTGCAGGAGTGAATTGACTGGGATCTTATCCCTGTAGTTGAAGTGTTAGCATCCGTTGAATGGTGATTTGTTCTTGGCTGTCTTAGGAGCACAGAAACAAAGTAAGATGGAAAGTAGTCAATGTAATGTCATTAGTTAATCCCCATGTCCCCCTCCACACCCTAAACCCTCACCCCCAACCCCTCAAGCCTAAAGCAAAAAGGTACTGGGTTTATTGCAGTATTCATTAGGTTCAGTTATGATACCCATTGCTAGAGGAGGAATGAAGGCAAATGCAAACTTCTGACAAGTTCTTTTACCATCTTTTCTCTTCCTCTATTTCTACCTGCTAGTCTTGCTAGGCTGTTGGCTGTTGAGCTGCAGAAAGAAAGTTTGCTCTATTACAATATTGTTTTCATTTCAATCCCCATCTTGTTTTTGGCACACGGTGTCCCGTCTTCCCCTCCACCTTTGCCTTTCCCCTAATTTGTAGTAGAAGTAACATGATCACTACATGGTAAATATCTTGTCCACAGTCCTTGTTCATTTCCTCTGATATCTTGACATGCTGTCTGTGTCATCTTACCTATCAGAGCATAGACAGCCAAATTTCGTTGGGATTCTCTTGGGTTCTCATCATCAGTTGGTTACACATGGTGCTAATAACGCAAAGGTGGTGGGGAAGATCCCTGTATAGACCATTAACTTTAAGAGTTGAACTCAATAATCCTTGTGGATCCCTTCCAGCTGGGAATATTCTGTGATTTCTGTGATCTTCCCTAGTTGCACATACCATGGTGAGCTGCAGGTGAAGGCAGCTAAGACCCTGAAGCTCCATTCTGTGAGAAGACTGCTGCAGTTTATGGGATAAGCATTAGTTCATATAACCCTTCCCCTGACCCTCTCTATTTCCACTGTAATAGTGGCAATATATTATCTGCTGGTTTCTCTATTGCACATAAGCAGCCTACAGTGCCACAGTTTGTTTAGACTTAGCATCTGCTCACTCTCTCCTTTCAGGGTGGTTTCCACAAGAAATGTTTTGATACTAATGTAATCTGGAATCAAGAACAGTGAGACTTTTATATACCCTGGTGAGGAATTTTGGACAGGTCATTTACCACTGTGACATACTTGGTTTACTCCTCCTTTGCTCATCTGTACAGTGACAAAAGAGCTAATGATGAAATTGAGTTTGTTGTGGAGGTATTGACTTGCATCCTGCCCCTTGAACATCCTTTGCTAGAACTGTAGATAGCAGCTATAGATTTTCTCTGAGGCTGCATGTAAATCCTGCACTGTCACAAGCAGTATGGTGTATACCTGACGGTTTTTTTGGTGGCCAGTAGCCTGGTCTCCTTTGATGCTGTCTCACCTCTATCCCTGGAGACACATGGTAAATGATTTTTTCAGACCCGGACTCCAGTGCAGAAAGTCTTTCTCTGGTTTTAGCAATAGTGACAACTTTTTAAATAATTGTCTTACCAAAGTTCAGTTGGTAATCAAAGAGGGTTGAGACAGAGCACTGGATTTACTTTTCTCCATTTGGAAAGTCTTTTTCAGATGTTTCTCCTGTTCTCAATAAAGACAGTATTTGCTGATACACGTTTGCTGAGAGTGGGCTGGGCTCACCAGACTGTTCCAGCAGCTCTGCAGTGCTCTGGAAATGCAAACCAGCTGCAGGTCTGGCTTAACTCAAGCCAGGTTTGTGGCTGGTTTGCATCACTGGAGCAGTGTAACGTACCTGAAGCATGCCAGCTAATCTGGCCTATTGGTGAACCATTATAAATGACTTGTTTTTCTTCTTGTTCTTTTACATGTAACTTTATTTATAGTCAAAGCCCATGGAAATTGCGTAGATTGTATCACTAAGGCCAACTTTGTACTCCAAACTAAAGTCCATAAAATTAGTGGTTTTTAAGCCAGAACTTTTTCTTTTTAACTGAAATAAATTTATCAACTTACACACTGCTCCTCTGCACTTCTGTTATGGATTTCTTTTAAGATACTGCTTCTTATTATTAGATCAAATAATGTTAAGTCTGAGACCTAAAAGAGTAGGCTTTATAAGTTCTATTTTGCAAAAGGTGTGCTCAGTTTTTTTTCTAAATGCATTGTTTTTTTCTAGTTTATTGAGAACGTATGCAATAGTTATGTCATTGTCACTGTGGGCTGAAATTTACTGATTAGAAAATATTTTAGAGATTTTGAGAGAGGAAGGAAATGGGTCAACCATGATTTTTCTTGTTTATAGTAAATTATAGAACTGAATAGTTACCTACCTTCAATAGTATGATGAGTGTTCAAAACATGCCATAAATATTAATGACCAATAACGTTAGTCCATATGTAATAATTTTTTTCTTAACCATCTCTTTCTCTGAGGCTCTCATAGTGTTGGATGTGTGATGTGTGTTTTTTAAACAGTATAATACAACAGAAGAATGATAGAAGTATCATTACAGCTATGCTGATGTACACTTTTTTTCAGAACTCAGAATTTTTGCTCTTCACCTAGAAATATTTTTGTATAATGAATATAGTAGGATTAAAAAAAACCAACACTTTCTGGATAAGCATACTGGCATTCAAGTCAGAAATTGTATTCCTCTGATCAGCTGTATATTGAAAGAAAACCTGTCAGAATTTGCAAAGTTTTTCTAGACTTTGAGGCAAAACGCCGAAGAATTAATTACTGCTTCATATTAATTAAGATAACAATGCAAAGCCCTTCATTAGAAGCATAGGAAAAGTTCTTCCTTGGTCCTTGGAGAGAATATTATATGCAAGCCCTGTTGTGTGGGTTGCAAGGTGTCACTGGAATTTATATGCATTACTTGTCTAATTGCAGTAAATGTAGCATGTCCAGGTAGGTTTAAAAGTTGGATGGCTGTTTGTTACTTGCTGGAAATCACTTGAAACCTTGCTACTCAGAGGCAGCTGTTCACAGGTCCTTCACCTCTCCCCAGAGATAGCTGGAAGACTCTGTTGTTGGACCCTGTCTTTTATGGCAGCAGCAGTAAACATGACAGGTTGTTTGGGAGCCATCTGTTTTAAAATGGTTGCTGCTTTGTATGCAGTAATGAACTTGAGATCAGTTTTCTGTCTGTCTTCATAGTAACAGCCTTGTTTGGTGTCACAACAGGTGGAAGTTGATGGGATGAAACTGAATGTGACCAGCGAGTGGAACCTGGCTTCACCCTTGTTGTCTGTCACCATTGATGGCACTCAGAGGACTATACAGGTAATCTCACCAAAGCCTCTTTGGGCATATAAATAATACTGGAACGTGGGGTCTAAACTTGCTGCATCATAAAAATTATGTGATGTTGTACAAACAGCAGAATGTTTCTACTTTGAGACAAATTCACTCCACTCAAACTTGGGATGCACTTGAAGTTACTTATCTAGAGTTTTGAATATTCTGCTTTTAATGAGAAATTCCTTATTTAGACAGAAGTTTACCCCAGGTTATAGGCTCTCTTTATTTAGTGTCTTGTGAGGAGACAGAGTTTCTTAATCATGTAAAAAATAAGAAATGGTTCACTGCAAAAAACCAACCAACCAAAAAAACTGATCAACCGAAACAAAAGTTAAAAACCTCCCTCCTAACCTAACTCACAACAAAAAACCATGTGGGGACCTGCAGTAAAATTAGTCTCTCCCTCATGTTCGGATTGTGTGATTGTTATGCTTTTGGGCCTTTCCAGTTTGAAAGTCACGGGGCAGTGCCTTTCCCATATAACAGGTTTTTTATATACTTATAAGAAATGTGTTTAGTTCCATGATTTGAGAAGATAAACATAGAAAACATCCCAGACTTATGTGGCTCTAAGAAAAGAGGACTGAAAAGCTTAAAGTGGTTGTATTTTTTCCTTCTGAACACTTACGTGTTTGAAACCAGCTCTCCATACCAGAGAATGCTTTTCTAAATGTAACCTCAGTCAGGATTTATATATTTGTTGACAAATCACTTATTTACAAATATCTATTGATCCTGGCAATAATGAAAAACAAATCAAAACTTACTGAAAGTATTTTCTACATACAACATTATCTATTTCCTATACATTTATCAGTGATAGAATGGTCAGATTTCTCATCATTACAATGAAATGTGTGAATTTAGATTTTCATTTTTACCCCTGGTAAGTTTCTCAACTGGAAACACTGTTTTTGCTTTGATTGAATTTAAAAGACTGTAACTTGAAAATAAGAAATTATTTTTTCTTTCAAGGTTAGTATTGCCTGAGAGTGAAATTTTAATTATATTCCCAAGTAAATTCTGGACTTAAGCTCTGTAGATTTCTTGGGAGGTTTATGCCAGCTTCAGGAAGTGTGTATATCTAAAATAATTTTCTATTTTTAGGTATGTCTTTATTTTTTACTATTTTAATACTGGTCCATTTTGGTGCCATTTTATAAAGTACATTCCTGGTTTTGAACATGAAAAATACCAAGGTATTAATCAATAAAACCTGCCTAGATGAAAAGCATTATATTTAGAACAAATAACTGTGTTCACAAGACCTCATTGCAAACTATATTACAGTATGATACATGGATACATAACTAATAGTAGTAACACCATTTTTTAGCTAATAATAGTTGAATTGGCCCATAAAATCAGTTTCAAAATTAATGATCATATGACCTGAAGAAGCTTTCTTCTGGGAGCTGAGCCAGCAATATTGTTACTTTTACTCCCTGAGTATGACCAAACCCTATGAAATACTGCAGATCTAGCCACAGCAACATGCAATGAGCTGACTGCATGGTATCTAGCCAACAGAATGTGGAATAAGCACATATGTTGTTTCCTTCTTGGATGTTATCTGCCTTTGCTTTCAGCAAGGAAACTCAGTAGCTTGAGAAGTTATTAATCTTTTAGTGTATATATGTAAATTTATGGGGACCTTAAACTTGACCTCTGATAGTCAGTCACTGGAATCAAAATTGGTTTTTTGGTTATATATTTCTGTAGACTTGCCCCACTGCAAGAACCAAATTAGACAAGTGTATTCCTGTAGGTCAATTTGTCTCCAAAAGCAATTGACCCCTGAGTCTTGAGGTATCTTCTTTCTGCAAAACTTAGCCCTAGAGCCATTTAAGCAACAAATATGGATGAATTGAATAATTCCAGCTGTGCTTTATTAATTTGCAGCCAATCTAATTTTTCTTCATAGTTAGTTTTATTCTTCTAAATTTGCTCAACCAAATACAGTCTTTGTATGTGTTTTATTTCTTTGAAGGTTTGATTTATGCACCTTTGGCTCAATCCTGCAGTTTGGCCACAAAGCACTTAAGCATAGAAACAGGGAATAAATAATTTTAAAATGTTTTGATTTGAAATATATTTATGTAGATTATAGCGTAGACATTCAAATTTTTGCATATCTGTTTAAAAATAAGTTATTAAGCATGCTTCTGTATTTTCACTCCCCTGCTAAAGGCTCAACGAGAATTAGAGCAAAGCAGAGCACCAGCTTTGCTGTGGAGTTATGAAGGGCCTTTGAGTTTAAAACCCACATTTTCCAGGGCAGTTTTTAGGGTATGGGACCTGAGTGCTTGAGGGGAAGTATATGCCCTGGTCACAGTCTGCCTAGGGCATACCAGGGCATAACAAGGATGTGTGGCAGCCCCCCTCCTCCTGCTTTTGTTTCCTGTGTGAGGATGCCCATCTGTGTGCAGCAGATGGGAGCTGTGGAGTGCCTGGCCAGGTCCCCAGATGAGAGTGGGACCAGAACCCTGGGGTATACTGCAGGTCCTGTGGCTGCAGCATAAGGGCTCTGAAATCATTGTGCTGCTTTGGGTTACTGTGAAATCCATGGGATGTTATACAAGTGATGAAGTGGTGAAAACTTGGGATCATTTGAGCGTGAGATTTCTGAGATAAGAGTCTCCAGGGATGGGGGTGTGGGCAGACCCCATGGCATTTCTTGTAGTGCTCAGATTTCATCATGGGGTTTTTTTTGTGGTTGTTTTTTGTATTTCCTCAGTTAATCCCAGTTTCTTAACATTTTCTCTATTTATGACTGAATGCTACCTCTCATTTGATGAGGATGAATTCAACACATCCTGAAGTGAGGGATTTTGTCCACCAAACAAATGACATATTTTGTACAGAAATACTTCACCAAAATGGTTTCCCATACTTTTTTCAAAAGATGTTAGTGACTCAGGATTTGACTTACACCTAGCTATATTATGAATTTGGACTTAGCCTTTGCTGAAAATCAAAGAACTATAGGAATATAGTTACAATATACCTTCCTCAAATTTGAAGGGATTGGGTTTTATTTAATTGCAAATGCATATTTTAAATACTCATATATATAAACCAGAATTTGAATATGATATAGCCTTTTAGGAAATATTTAGAATTAAAAAAAAAAAGAAAAAAAAAAAAAAAAAAGAGGGTCTTAATGATTCCTGTGAAGAGTGAATGGAAAAGTGGAGGTTGATTTGAGTTCTGGAAAGGAAAAATAAGAATTCCAGTGGAAAGTGGAAGGGAGAATGGTGGCTCATTATGGTATCCTGGAAAGTAATGACAGCTGGAAGAAAGACAACAGGCATATTTTGGGACAGTTAGGGCATTTTTACTTCTCTGTCTCTCCTCCCATATACAAGTAAGCTAGATTTCAATGAGCCCTGTGCCCACAGAAATTGTCAATGACCTCTTCTGTCTCCCAGTATCAACTGGGGAGCAGGTGGAAGGAAGGAATAAGCTTTTTCCATAGAGTTTGAACATCTTTTATTCCTCATGGGAACTAGAATCTAAGGGAACCCCAAGATAAATCAAGGAATCCATGAAGTCCAGCAGATGGGCTTGAACCTAACTGCAGCTCTGTCCTTACTAGTCAGGTTGCAAGTGTGTGCCTTCTGCTGGGACACTGCGCAGGAAGAGCAGAGATCTGCAGGGTGAGCAGGTTGCTCAACAAAAAATGCATCCAGGAGGGGACCCTCAAAGCAATAGCTACTTGTGTTTGGGTGAGTTCTCAAAAACCACCCCACTGACCATTCAGATTCCAATGGCAGTGCTACATGGACAAATGTTACAACTGCTTAGTGCTGTTGAATGCTGTGCTTTCATTGATCCCACCATCAAACACTCATCTCATCCTTAAATACCTTTTACTTGCAGATAGTTCCCTGTAGCAAAAGGATGCTGAGCCAGAAACATAGAGTGGTTTAGTTTGAATTATTTGTCACCATCTTTGCCAATACTTTTGTACTCCTTAGTTCTGTCATATGCCCCCAGCCTTTTCACTGCCTAACTGTTGGGCCCACAGCTCTGCTGTCTTGCTGTTATGAAACCTTTCACTCTCTAAAGGTAGTGTAGGCTTTGTGCCTGGATCCTGGAAGACTTTTTGTGGCTTCTGGCACCTTCAGCAAAGCAATTTTACAATAGCATTGGTGATACCTCCTTTTTTGTATTTCCTGGCATTCAGAGAATTAGTCCCTGATGAACTGAAGCTCTGTAGGATGTAGCAAGAACTCAACTGGACAAGGTCCTGAGCAGTTCAGTATCACTTTGACATTAGCCTTGCTTTGAACAGGGAATATGACTCCCTGATTTCCAGAGGTCCCTTCCAGCATAACTGTTCTGTGTTTGCTGGGCATCCAAAACTCTATAGTAAAGAGGTCTTTATCAGTCACAGCAAGGTGTCATTAAGAGAGTAATGGATTTGCTAAACAAGAACATGATCCTGTAAAGCTGAAATCATCAGTCTCAAGCTTCAAGTGTTTTTGTGAATGAAATAGATGGAGATTTATCAGGGGAGCTTTCTCTACTTAGTGTTAAAGGGAATTTGGTGATGGCATCACTTATTTTTTCATTTAATTTATTTATTGCATCAACAATTGCAGCAGGAGCAGTATATTCTGCATCCTGGGGTATGACAAATATAAGTGCTTCTCTGATACAATGTTCTTTAGATTATTATTTTGGTCTATAATAACAGAAAAAATGAGAATGCTGTAGGTTATGAAGTCTTTGTTCCAGGGAAATGTATGACAGGAGAACAAAGCCTTTGCCCAAGTATTCATTTCCTACAACTCTTTAGAGACTTTTTCCTACGTGTAATTTTTTTACTTTTAAAAGAAGAATAACCTTTTTTACAGTAATTTTGCTGTTGTGAGATCTCAGATGTAATCTGTGATAATGATAGGATACATTATATAGGTTTTCAGTCTAAAGTACCATTACCTCAGAATACTTATTTTCTTAACCCCTGAAAATTATTTTGGGAAGGTTTAGTGAGCAGTGTTCATGACTGCTTGACAGTCCATTTTTTAGTGCTGTATAATTACTGCACACACTCTGCTGTTGTCCTTCAAACATGATTTCAAAATTACTTTTGCTAGGTTGTCTCCAGAAGAGGGACTCAGAATGATCTGCAGACATTTGGTTATCCTATACCCACATAGCTGCACTTCTGGATAGAGAAAAGCCAGTGTGAATCCCAGCACTGAATTCCTCATGGCCCACATTGATTAACCTGTAGCTCACTCCCTGTTTTTTTTTCGTTTTTTTCCAGCCTGTTCCAGTTATGGCTAACATAGCCAAATCTGTTACAGATTTCTTGGCCAATGGTTCAAATGGAGAATATGTGAAGGGAAGGGGAAAATTAAAAGGAATCAAAGCTCATGAAACTACAGCAGAAGAGCTAAAAGCACACACCACTACGTTTACCAATTCTTTAATGAAAATGAATATACTTCCTTTTTTTCATTCAGGAAGGAAATGAGTGATCAACTGATACATTCAATCACTCCCTCTGAAATGGGATTAGTTTTATCCTGTCTTACTCAAGATGTTAATCAAATAATATTAGTTGTCGTGGTATCTTATGCCATGTTTTTTCCTCTTGGAGCTACACATTTTCAAGACAAACAATATTCAGGATGAATAACTAATAGGATTCTGTATGTGTCCAAGGACCAAAGCATTGTGTTCAGTTGCTGACAGACATTGTAGTTTTATGATATTTAAACCCTGAATGATGAGGAATGATTCTGTTGAACATGGTAACACATTCAGAGAGCAAAGGGGGGAAGGAAGAGGAGGGGCATAAGAGTGAGAAAGGACTATGGATCTTGTCGAGAATTTTTTTCAGGGCAATCACATGGCAATTATCAGATCTAGAATCACATGGCAGCCTTTTAACTGCATAAATCCCCCTCTTATAGGAGCAAGATGTATCATGGCATGCCAAAACACAAGGGTAAAGCTTCCAGAAGTTCTAGTCATGTTGTGACTTAATGTTTTAAAAGCAAAAATTTAGAAGTTCACAGAGAAGGCTAAATGCCTAATTATTGTGTTGCTGTAAATCTTGGGTTGAAATAAATGCCCTTTAGATTAATTCTTTGCTAACACTAAATAAACAGTATTTCCTGTGGAGGTTTTTTTGGTTGTTGTTTGGGAGGGTGGGATTGTGTGGGTTTTTTGTTTGTTTGTTTGCTTTTATTGTTTCTTTTTTGTTAGTTTTAAAACCTGTCATCTACTTCCTGCTAACACCTACCTATCTCAGAGAATTGAAGAAACACATGAACATACTTAGAAGGCACTCTCTGTATACGTAATAGAATACCTGCAGTGGTTTTAAAATTAAAAAAAAAAAAACCAAACTTGGCAAAAAGAAGTAACAACAGTCACACTGAATATCACATAAAGAAATATTGGGAAGGATCTATTTTTCTGTTCATTTTGTTAATTTCTGGAGGACAGAAATTCCCAAATCATCCACTGCAATTGAATCCCAGACATTAAGAGAACTGCTAAAAAGTATGATATGGTGCCTCAGCCTCTTGGAAACTGCACCTGCACAATTGTCTCTGTGGATTGATGCCCTGTAAGCCACTCACCCTGTATTTAACATCTGTATTTGTACTGTTTGGGAACAGATTCCATTTAGTCCCTGGAAAGGGAGGTAGCTTGCAACAGGTGCCAAGGGAGGCCAGTATTTCAGCATTCTGGCAGGATTCCTTTTAATGGGAAAGACTGCTTCAGCACAGTGCCACTAACATCAGTTTTAGACATCTTTCACAAGTCAAAATGCTTCACACACAGCCCTTGATCATCTCTTTCCCCACTGGATGACTGCTGCCCTTGTAAGAACCTGGGAAATGTGGGCATGCCCTGAGGAAGAACAACTCACTGAGGCTTCATTTGCTATAAAGTGTGAACTGAAACTGGTAATGGCTAAGGGTAGAGCAGTGCATAAAATCAAGCTAACTTCCCATCTGTAGTTTAATGCTCTAAGGAGAGAAAATGATGGCACCACCAGTGGAGAATGTTAAATTGTGAAAAAGTAGGGTGATTCCTGAAGTGGAAAGGCTTGTGAGGGTGAACAAATCTGAATGTGCAGTGCAGTATAGACAGACTCCATCATATTGCAAATCTTGGTCACATTCTAGTCTGGGATTACATCCCTGGACTGGGATTTTGCATAGTGGAAAGGCAGTGCTGGAATGAAGTTCTTTCTAGAAGGAGATGGAAAAGGAGACTGATAAGGTCAAATCAATCACATGTTTTTGTTGAGAGGATTTTTGTTGAGAGGATGACTTAAAGGTTTCACAGCTAGTTCTGCAGCCTTCTCCTCCTTTCTGACCCAACCATGGGACTCCAAAGGTAGGAGTGACATGGGTGGAAGATGGAGCTTTCCAGATATCCAAGCACCCTCATGTACACAAAATCTTATAGATTAAGTACTAGCAAATTAATCTGTTAGAACTTTACAAGGTAAAATACTGTGGGGGTTTTTTTACCTGACTCCCCTATCCTGAGAAGCATTTTTTATTTAAACCTATCTGGGGATGATTCTGGCCTGTGTTTTGTTAGGTGGAATTTTCAAGAATTTATAAGTATTTGCCAAAAAGTGGATAGCGTCCTCCATTTGAAATTCCTGGCATAAGATGTTCAAAATTTTTGTTAGTGAGCAGTTGAAATGAAGCAATATGGGCTGGGCTGCAAGAAATTCCACATTCTGAAAAACAGCTCCATGCTGGGAAACTACCAGTGTTTTGCTCAAAATTTTATCTGAAGCCTATCCATAAATTTTCTGGGCTCGTAATTTTGGTTTTGGTTTGGTAATTTGCTACATTTTGTCCGACTGGGAATATAGTCATGACATAGCCTGAAAAAATTTCAAGAAACGTTGGCTGAGTGACAATCTGTATGTTTTCTGTCTCCAGAAAAACCGAAATGGTCTCCAGCTTTTACTTCCAGCAAATAAAGCCCAGTATATAGTAGCTCAAGATAATTATGTTTGAGAAG
>WEIU01007583.1:81754-122169 GCA_013389925.1 Aegithalos caudatus
ACTGAATCAACCAGAAAATAAATTGGTTATATCTAGGATTGCATAATTTATGTCAAAAGTGTAATTTTACTGTATTGGCAGGTAAACACATGGAGATGTTTTGTCTTTGGACAAATGATAAATTTCCCTTGCCTTTTTGGTATGAACCTCCTAGCAAATAATTTGCAACTTATTAGGAGAGCAATGGCAATGCATATAATTAGCTATTCTCTATTGTTACGTCTATTTGATTACTTTCCTGCTATCACATGCAATATGAAACCATCTATTATGAGGTATAGAATATGTAAATATCTAACTTTACAAGGGAAACTGGAGACTGGTCCTTTTTCTAAAGAGGTGGGAAATAAAAGAATAATTGTTAACCATGTCCTTTCATTTTCTTGAAAACATCAATTACATTTACAAATCCCAGAAACGGAAGCCTGCCAGTGGAACAGAAATAACTCTTTTCAGAAAAATCTAATCACATCTAATAGCTGAAATTTATTTACTGTAATTTGAAACATTAATTATGATAATGTTCTGACTTCTTTTGTAACACACTTCTCAAAAGCCTGGCAGTTCTCTTTTTGGTCTTGCTGTAACATATGTTTTGTGACTTGGAGAATTTCTCCACCTTTCCTTCTTCTTTTTGTTTTTTACATACACCCGTGTTGGAAATTTCTTTTTTCCTTCTGTTTCTTAACAATTTTCTTCATCTTCCCCACTATTTCCCCCCACCCCAGATGTTAATTTAAGAAATGGATTTTAGTGCTTGTACTGACTTTAAATGTGATAGATGCTGAATGTAGCGCTTTGTATTTTGGACACAGCAAACGGTAGCAGTGAGGAACTGCTATAGTGTGATGCCAGTGTGCTCCTACAGTGTCAGGGCAGGAAAAATGTTGCTGCTATATTTGTCTTGTCTTGAGGCTTTAGAAGGTGCCTTCTTTACATATGTATTTATTTGACTTTATTAAAGTGGTTGTTAAATTATTTTTGAAAGGGCTTGGTTTTTTCTATGCTAGCTTATTTGGCTGCAAATAAGGAAAATCTATATGAGGAAATATTTAAATTATTTTCTTTTCAGTTGTGAAAAGTAAGTCAAGTTGTCAAGATACCTGGCTTTACTTTGAAAGCCTTTAAAGAAAATGACAAAAAGGCTCTATTTTTCTTTTTGTTTTGTTTTGGTTTTTAAGTTGTGTTTTTCTGTGTGACAGGGAGATTAGCCAAAAAAATGGAATTTTTATTAGGACATGAAAAGGTCTCTAATGACCCTTAAAAGTGGACAAAAGGGTAGCACAATAAGTGACAGAACTTTAACGAGGGTGGAGGGCATTCCAGGAAAAAAAGAAATTAAATCCTTTAATTTTTTTCGGCTTGCCATTTTCTGACAGCTTATCAAGTGGTTGGGACTTGTTTGTTTTGGCATGAGGTTCATTCATTGTAGGCAGCCGGTACTTTGTTCTTCTTTGTGGTTTCCAAAACCTGATTGTGTTTATCCTAGACTGTGGGAAAAGTGTATATTCCTGTTTCCTTTATAAAAGTAAACGTCAGGTTTTGAAAGAATTTTATTTCCCATATTTTCCATTCCATTAATCATTATTGTTGAAATATGTCAGGCTCTGGCACATCACCCTTTGTTTTCATATGATTGTACAGATTGCAATGTCAGTGTGTGACCTGTTAAGTCAAAAAATAAGCATGTTTGGGCTGTAGTAATTATTACTTCGTAAAGTGTCGCTAAGGAACATGCACCATTAGTGAAAAGGGGCCGGGATTTAATTTATTGCTATTAAAATTGTTTTGGGGGATATCTACTTATTGTTGTGTAGCACTTTCTCATTTGGTCTAGACAAGACTTAGGGGAGCCATGATAAGGGCTCTTCATATACCTGGAGGTAGCTGTAGAAAGGAAGGGAATAATCTGTGTTTCCTGTGTGTAATGAAAAATATGAGAATTAATATGAGTAATACGGTTTAAAGTATGGATTATTTTAATCAAATATTAGGAAAAAAACTTTCTAATGGTAAAGATGCAGAGCACTGGTATAGATTGTTTAGGGAGGCTGTGAAATTTTTGCAATTGGAAGATTTTGAGAATGAGTTAGAAGCACATCATTTGGGAGTGACACTGACGTGTTTTGATTCTGCTGGGAGTCTTAGGCTAGAAGATCTCTCAAGATTATTTGCAGCCCTGTTCTTATAATTTTTTGTCTTTAAAATGCTGAAGATTTCTGTGCAGTTCTTTGCAATAATATTAATCTTCTCAGATCTGTGCTTTAGTATGTTTATGTACACTTGGCATTGTGTAAAATGAGGGCTATGTTCCTTGCACTGGGACCTATGTGGGCCATAGCTTAAATAGTAGGAACAAAATGTGAGAAAAAACTTTTGATACTGAAGGAGAAAATGATTCACAGGAAGAAAGAATTCTTTATATATTTTGCATATTTAAATTATGTTTAATACGGTGTGAAACCAGTAATATATGTTCTCTTGCATTGTCTTGTGGCTTACTGACAATGTAATATTTGAAGACTCTTTAATAACTTCAATCAACTCATGAACCACAGTAGGTGACCAGACATTTCATAAGGTCATTTTTTTTTCTGTTTTCAAAATAGCATCATTGGAGGTTTGCATTTTAAAAAGAGATTAAAACGTCTGTCATTAGGAGAGAATGAAGATAATACTAAATGTGAGTAACAGGAATACAGAATCACAGAGATGGCAGACGCCTCATTATTCATGACATTCGAGCACAAGGTTGCTCTGTGTTGTACTTGGCCATATTTGCCTTCATTGTTCTTCAAAAATAAATTTTATTGAGTTGACTGAACTGAAACCAAAATCTGAGAACAAGTATGATTTAGACTTTTAGTACTTCTGTTGAAGGAAATTATTTTAATTTGTTTCATGTATAGATTTATGTATTCAATTACTTTTGATTACTTTACAGTTATGTCACAAAGAAAATGGAATGGTTATAAGTTTTGAGTTGCTTTAATCAATTCTTACTTTTGTGTTTTTCAGCGGATTTCTCGGAATCCCTCTGGAGAGACAAACATTCAGTTTCTAGGCACAGTGGTAAGCATGTGTAACTGTGTTAACTGTGTATTGAAAAGAGCTAAGTTGGTAGAAGAAAGTAGCTAAATTACACTTCTAGTGCATCTACAATTGTGGTTATGGGGGTCAGTATTATGTGTAAATATCCTGAGTTTAGCAGGGGAATGTAGGCCGACCGAAGCTAATTTCCAAGGCACAGTATCTGTGTTCTACCTTTCTGTTGATTTAAGCCTACATCTATTTCATTTAGAAGGGATCTAAAGGAATCTGACTGTAGATTTGTAAGCTTATTGCAATATACTCAGGTTAGGTGCACATCAGGATCAATCCCACTCCACCACATCAACTTCCTGATCTCTATTGCTTCATCGTATCACATACCCTTATATCCCAGGAACTGTCTTGGGAAAAGCTTTTTAGTAATGCAAAGTGTTCTGTTCTTTTCTCACCCTAACCAGATTTGGTAGCTCTGTAGTTCTCTCAAATTTTGTTTGCTGGATAGAAGAATGCCTAAAATCCTAATCCGATTTTATATAATTAGACAGAATATACTCTATAAAATTTTTCTGTGGAGTAGGCATTTATAATATACAAGTTTTGTGTTAGGTCGTGGATGCTTATAAACATACATGTTATTGAAGCGACTTCCAGTTCTGTGATTTGCATGGTTAAAATGCAACCATTGAATTTTTCCAAGTTCCATATACATCTAAAAATATTTCTGAAAATGAAATAAAATTGAAGTATCCTCAAAAGTAAGTTGTCCTGCTTGCTGCCAATGGATTTCACTATAGTGATATTAACAGTCAAAAGCCCAGGAATGAAACATTCCATTTAGAATTTAATCCCAACATCTTCTTGCACTATTTGTTTTGGACACAAGTGGATTAGGAATGCATGTGTTCATGCTTTCATTCTACTTGTGATTAGTTCTTCTGCAAGTCCTATGAAGCCATTGTTGGTGAGATCTAACACGGTAAAGATAAACTTAACAAGAATACCTTGCATTTATGTTTTTACCTTGCATGTTAGTTTTTAGAAATGAAAAATGCCCCTACAATTTTTTACTTCTGTAAATACATCTCTGTGTATGCATGTTTATTTATTTGTCTTAATCACAAGCAGAGTAGCACTAGCATAAAGACATAAAAATTAAGTTTTGTTCTGCACTGTATTTATGATGGTGCTTTGGCTCTGGAGTGCAACTTGTGTATGTGAGATTGCTACTAGGTGGCTGATCAGAGTCTTTGTGTGAGAAGAAAATAATTACTCTAACTAGATAAGAAATAAACACAAATACAACTTGAAAATACTGACTAGATTTTAACTGATTTCTCTTTAAGTGAGTGCTGTAGTAGGGAAATTCTGATTGTGTATTTAGTGACATTAAATATTAAAACTGTTGTTCAAATTAGATATGAAAATAATTTGTATTCTTTTGTTAGAAGTACCCTGACGTCTCACTTACAGACCAGGACTCATGTTCTGGGCCTTGTGCAACAGGAAAAGATTATAAAAGAGGGAATGGAATTGACATGCTTTTAGCTTTAAAAAAAATAATGATGAAACAGCTGCAATATATGTTAGATCTTACTGACTGGCTCATGTGTGTTTATTGAATCCTAATTATTTGGGGAAATCAAGTATGTGATTACTACTAAAAGTCTCAGGAGGGCTAAACAGAAAAGCCTTGAGTATGCTGAGATTTTTTAAAATTTAATATAAATTATGCACGTCTTGCTGATCAAACCCAGAGAGAGAACTTCAGCAATCAGGGTGGAGAAACAGTAATAAAGTCTGCTTCCCAGGGTTTGCTCCAATACCAGTTTTCCCATAGAATCCAATCTGTGTCTGTGCTTCTCTCAGTTCTTCTAGCCCACTGTCCTCCTTTCCATAACTCCTGGTTTTCATTTGTTCACTTATTCAACATCCTTGAACTGTTCTGATTTAAACTAAATATACTCAGTTTAGGTAACGAGGAAGAAGATACAACAATATCCACTAAAAATTGCTGCACATATAGATGCACAGTCTGTATGTGTATGCATGTGCACATACACAAATGTAAATGTTCAAACAATGAAAATGTTATCTTAATGAAGGCCCTAGAAATACATTTTGAGTTCACTATTACTTACCTTTTATTAAACATTTGCTAAATGCAGTTAACTTAGGAAATGTTTGAAAGGAAAATTTAGCAGCAAAAGACACTTGATTACTCATTATTATTATGTATTGTTATCAACATAATAAACAGTTTACAAAATTACTTCTCTATTCTTTTTTATTAATTGCAAATATAAAGAATAACTCTGAACATCTGTGTTCCTTTCTATCAGGGCAAATGTTGATGGCACTCCAGTGGTACCAGGAAGCATGGTGCTCTGGAATGTACAGATCACTGACCTGTCCAGCAGAATATATTTTAGAACCAGCTATATTTTTAGAACCAAGCACAGCTTGCCTGGCTTGTCAGGAAGGCATCAGCTTCCATAAGTGGCTTCACTTGATTTTTTGACATTGGGCTGTAGAAACAACTCTGCTGTTGGATTTTGACAAAACACAAGCCCCTGCTTCAGGAAGGCAACTGACACTCTGAGGGCAAGTGAAAGCTGTGCTTCCCTATTAGAAATATCCTGGCTGTTCCAGTTAGTTAGGTGTAGGACAGAGAAGACTGCATTGCAGATGAAAGACAACAGTATAATATGAATATTGCTGCATAACATATGGTAAACATCTGGACAGTAAGATGAATGTTTCTGTTAGTGTAGCAGCATATTTCTATTATTTTAGAGAACAGGAAAAATCATGCTGCTTTCTCCAGTGATATCACAGCTTTGAGTGCATAGTGTTAGCATCACTTGGGGGTCTACACAGATTTGTAATAATGCTTTTGTTTGTTTCTGATCATGTAGAAATTCATTGCTACTTGAGCATTTCTCTGCTCTCCAAATTGTAGTGGCATTAGAGAGCTTATTTTCTCCAAATTGTTTTTTGATAGAGGGTTGTGAGTTTCAGATATGATAGGGACTCATGCTTTTGGAAGATGTACAAGGATGCTTCTGCCTGAGGAGCAAGCAACTTTTAGCTGTAAGAAATAGTTGTTGAATGGGAAACTACACTGGTTTGGTTTCATTTTCTTGTGAAGATAGCATTTTGAGTCCTGATTCAATTATTGCAGAGGAAATCCTGGGTTATTGCTGTAATTGAGATTTTACATGAGTTTTTGCTCATTTGTCCCCTCTGATGAATGTCACTAGATGTGGTGTGCTGACAGAGTCCTGCTATTTTGTCACTTCACATTGATTTATTACCTGATTTATTCAGATAGTGTATTTATTAATACCATTACCATAACAACAAGTAATCTGGTTGTGCTATATATTGTACAAAGAAAAAGGAAGGCAGATACTACATGATTCAGATTAATGTCCAAAACTGTGCCCAAAAGCAAGAGTGCAGGAAATAAGGAAGCAGTCCTTTATGGGGTGTCTCTTGTGTGTAGGCAACTCAGAGAAGTAGGTTTGTCAAAAATGTAGAATCACAGAATTGTTTAGATTATAAAAAGATCTCCAGGATGATCAGTTTCAACCATTAACCCAGCATTGTCAAATCCACCATGTCCCCAAGTGCAATGTCTACACCTCTTTTAAATACCTTCAGAGACAGGGGACTGCACCACTTTCCTGGGCAGCCTGTTCAGTGTTTGACAACCCTTTCCATGAAGAAATTTTTCCAAATATCTGATCTAAACATCCTCTGGTGCAGCTTCAGGCAATTTTCTCTCATTGCTTGTTACCTAAGAGAGGAGACCAATCCGCACCTGGCTACAACCTCCTTTCAGGCATTTGTAGAGTCTGAAAGTCCCCTCTGAGCCTCCATTTGACCAGGCTGAACAACCCCAGCTCCTTCTGCTGCTACTCACTGAACTTGTTCTCTAGATGTAAAGATCATATAAAATAGATACATAAAATCTGTAGAAAAATGCTAAGATCTATACACAGTGCTTCTGCTTCAGCCTCTGCAATTCAGAGAAATGGATGTTTGAGTACTCAGAAGACCAAAGTCCACCCTTCATTCCTGTCTTTCTAATTACCCTTCATTTTCTGTTGTGTCTTTTGTCTTTTCGGTCCACCTTCTGTTCTCTTACGTGAGAGGAATGTTTTTGGCTGGCCCACTGCTGGCCCCAGTCATTTGTTGGTTATTCAGACTTCTCAGCTGGACTTCAGCAATGAAATACGTCTGGGCAGGCAGTCTTTAACACTAAGAAAGCTGTGAATATATAGTGAACTGCAGATTATTGTGCAAGCATTAAACATTTTCTAGACTGTGTGTAGAATTTGAAATAAAGAAGTTGTGTATGTTCAGATAATGAGCAGCCTGGCTCCATCACGTCTGTAATGCCATCGCCAGCTTTGGGCTGCAGGCCGTGCTTGACAGTGATGCTCTGCTGACCCAATGATTACTTTCCTCAAAAGAAAAGAGACAGTCCCTATCCTCTGCTCATCATTTATGCTGTTTCTTTGATATTCTCTAACATCACAGCAGAAATATAAAAGGTTATTTTTTTTTTTCTTCTGAGGAGTGATGAACGTATACATGACATACTATGCAGTATGTTACTTAACAGTATAGGGGAACACAGTATAGGAACCCACATGAAACAGATTGGAATTAGTCTGGCTTGAGAGTCAAACCATCTTTAGGTGCTTTCTGAGTTTCCTAGGGCTGTTTTCTTAATTCATGCATCTTAGTGGAGATTTTTCCATTGCTGATTGCCAATGGAATGCTTTTTGCCACCTTTGATTTACAAAATACTTGAAGTTTTGCTGTGGTAGGTTATGCTCACTTATGATAACTATTAGCCTGTTGATACTACACATCCTTTTCTTCAGCCTTTTTGCAGACCCATTTAAAATAGTCCAGAGACACACCACTGCAACCAGATCTGCAAATTCCAGGTCGAGAATACTGGATTTAGGAAAAGTAGACTGGCCATGCTTTCAAGCATAGCTGACATATATTCTAGTGCAGTAGTAATCACAGTATTAATGAATTTTGGATTTTAGCTTCTTCCAGATGGATTGGCAAAGGGAAATTCCATATGCAATCAGGATTATTAGTTCTGTATCCTGTTCATGGCAGTCAGAAATGGAGAGCTTTATGTAAAAGACAATCCTCAAAATCTTTGCCTTTGCTCCTATCGTACTGTATTATTTCGGTTATGTATCTAAGGTAGTCTTAGGAGCTACAGGACAGTATACTAACTTTTCTCACTGCTGATTCTCCCTTCTGCTGCCTATTGCCATGGCTTTTGCTTCAACAGCAAACTTCCAACTTTTTGTCCCATTACTGAGGCTTACAAATTGTCCTGAAACCCTGCAGTCCATATAATCTCATCAGCAGACAGCTTCCTCCTCCTTTTTTCCTTCTCCCTGCATTCTTATAAAACTTGGGCTGTATGAGTCTGATTCAGCTCACCATGGCAAATGTTTAACAACCTGCTTCTTTCACCCTTAGAAATCGTTGTAGTTCTTAATAAATCCTTTTCTTTCTTTATGCTTTTCTTTCTATATGCGACACTTCTGAAATTAGATACTGAAGATTTATGCAGATTTTCAAAAACTGAAGATCTGCAGATGTACAACAAAGGTGGTATTTATTGGAATATATAGAGTACTAGCCACAAGAAAATAAATATAGGCCAGTAGGTGTTTATTTTGCAAGTTAATGTATTTTTTTTTTTATGTTTCTTTTTTACTCTTCCTATTCACAAGCCTTAAGATTAGGTCCCTGCTGGTCAAAAGGGAATTGTATTGTTGTATAGATTTTATTTTTCATCCATGTTCAGAGGCATTGTGATAGTATTAGAACTATCATCAGTGGCATTTTAGTCGTGCAAAAGGTGTCGACAGGAAAAATACGTAGTTGTTTCTGAAACCAGTAACTTCCTTTTGAACGTGGATCATGAGAATGCTGAGACTGGCAGCAAAGTGCTGCAGTATTCTGTGGAAAGTGGGTAACACACAACAAGGATTTCACTTGTGAAAGTAGTGACCATCATTAGGACTCAGCAGTGAGAATTGTTCCAATTCATGAGGTGTGAATGATCAGGTGCAGTCATACAGCTACATATGCTGTTCCCATTTCAATTCTCTTATATATTATTTGTATGATTTAAAGCAGAAGGTGTAGTGAATATATTAAAACTGTCCACTGGGGGTAAGCTCAAATACACCTGAGCAATCTAGAAATACCAGTGTTACCAAAAACCATGTCCCTACAATCAAAATAATCAGACTGTTTTGGAAATCTTGCTCAGGATTCTTTTTGAAACAGAAATAAGAAGTTGGAGTTCTTTGTGAATTTCGCTCATTTGACTTAAAAGAAACTAGAAGTGGCACAAGTTCCAACAGAACTTCTTGTAGTCTTTGCCTGAGATCTCCTTGAACAAGAAGTGGTGGTTCTTAGGTGAAACTAAAGATGCTTTAGGTGCTTGTTGGATACCTACTTGGCTGCTGCCAGATTCCCCTCAACTGGACTATAGATTTTGGTCTTGTTTCTGTAATAGAGCCAGTGCTCTTCAGAAGACTTGTGAAAACAGAGCTTGTAGGTAGATGGACTTAGCTTTTCTTTGGTAATTTGGCTGAAATTGATCAGCAGTTTAAATAGGGTATGTGGGTGCAAATGGGATAAGGAGTTGGGAATGGGGATTGAGAGGCAGAAATCTGCATTGCGAGCATTGTGTTCTTACAAAACCAGGATGGAAGTAGGCTATTGCATTTAAATTCTAATGTTTTGCTTTTTATTTATTCATTTTTTATCTTGGTATTTTATCTGTTGTCAATTAGAGTTTTAATTTGCAGGAAAAAAATAAGTGATGATATCACAAGTAGGTCAGGATTTCCATGAATGTCCTTAATGCTGGTGGATTCTGTAGTGTGTATGCTATCTGTAGTGTAGTGGTCTTTGTTTATAATGAGGCCCCTCATTCCTCAGAAATAAGCAATAGAAAAATCAGGAGTTTTGATTTTGCATACTTCATTTGACAAGTTTCTTTCTTACTGAGTTCAGTAACACTTTAAAGACAAGGGCTGGAATTGGCTGGTTAGCCTGTTACTTCTTGGAAGACGACCAGACAGCTTACCCAAAGATGTAGCTCAGGTGATTTACTTTGGGAGACTATGATTTACCATCAAAATAATTATTAATTGCTTAATTTGGCCAAGGAAGTGTTGGTGGGTTTTTTTAACGGTATCAAAACTGTTACCTCATAGTGAGGATGAGCATTTTCTTATGAAGATGTTTACTAAACATACATGTAGCCCATGTTTTTGAACAGCCTTTTGATGTCTGCAACTTTGGCATATACCCAAGAGCTGTTTAGGAGATATTAATTTATATGACTTCGAAGCTTAACCAGGACTCTTAATGAAACAAAGGCATGATGAAGTTAGTAAAGCTAATTTAGGTCTCTGAATGTAAATTTTAAATGAAGCTTTTATTGATAATAAATATACTTTGTTTCTCATTAGTCTTCTAGGCTTCAGTGGTAATATCAGTAAAATAAACATGTTTTACAAAGATTTAACATTAAAAATGCTATTAATATGACCCTTGGTACAGCAGCACAATTAGATTTCAAAGTGAGCATTTAGGATGTAACAGCGATTAATGACAACCATCGAAAACAATTTTGAACTCCATCAGTTTAACTCAGGAGGGTAAACTTAATATGATAATTTATCTAGTTGAATTGTATCAGCTTAGCAGGAAAGTATGCAAATATGTGACCCTTACCTAGAATCTAAATGGATGCTGTGCTGATAGATTTATCAGTTCCATTAAAGAACTTTAGGGAACTTTGGAATTTCAGCAATTGTTCCCTTGGAGGTTGAAAACCAAACCTGATCTCATACTGGGACCATTCTGGTCTGCATATTTCCATAATTTGCCTTTGCTACTAATATGACAGCAAGACGCAAATAACTGTTTCTAATAATATCAAATGGAGTTGTGGAGGACAGCATTTTAATGTAGTAAAAGACCTCCCCGTGGGGTTGTTATTGCCACTATAGAACAGCAGTTACACAGTTGCAACAATAGTCTCTTAATTGATTCGTTTAATTAGCAAGAGATGAAGCTCGTGCTGCATCTTGTCATCTGTTATCATGGGGGCGGCTACAGAGAGAATCTCTGCATTTGTCACTCTATACAGTCAGGTTTAAGCAGAGTAAAATGCATTGCACCTATAGAGGTGAGCATTGGTGAGAATCTTTTGTGAGTGTGCTTTCACTCAGGTTTTCAGTGTGTGGACATGTCTGCTTTAAGAATCTGCACGGTCTCTGGGGGGGAATTTATGACAAAGCATTGTTTTACTGGGGGTAAATCTTAATCCAGCCATGCCAGGCATTTCTAACCTAAATATGCAAATCTAAGTATTATAGGAATGGTGGATTATTTGGGGCATCACTGTTGTAGACTAGATTTACTTGGAAGAAACAGGGTCAGATTAGTGAAACCAGCCATCTGCCTTGTGACTGCTTTTTCATGGCATTTTTTGTCTCCAGACTAGATAAACAATGAGTTACATGAGCGCATGATCCATGGTAGGGAGCATGTGTAAAAGAGGGAGTTTTTTTGTGGTTGGTTTTTCCTGGAGTAGTTATGAATACAGATACAGTGCTTTGCTTGTTTCTGGGAGATGAAGTAATTTTTTACTCAGATCTATTTTATTTACATTTTATGGGCATGTAAATAAATATATTTTAAAGACATGTGAATATATTTGGAACTTCAGTTTCATTTTTCTCTTCTCCTTGGCTTAGCTTTGTCTTCTGTTCAAGGTTATTCTTCCTTATGGAAGGAAATATTTCTAGAGGAGGACAAGCTTCTTGTTAAATGCTAATTAAGAAAATGAAGGTTAAGTTGGCATACTTCCATTGTCATAACACTGACCTAAAATAAAGGATCTCTTACTAATCTGAAATAAATTAGAGCGAGAAGCAAGTAATTCTGTGCATTTGAAACACTTGAGATATCATCTCATGATCTGTTATCAAATGGCTGTGCTTTGGGGTTTTTTTTTTGTTTGTTTATTTTTGATTTTGCACTTGTGTGCTGTAGTGTTGGACATGCCATCTAATTTTAGAATACAATGGTCCTGTCACTCTGTAGCAATATGCTGTCAGAGAAGGCATGCCTTTTAGGACAATTGAAGTGAAGATTTAGCCCACTTATCATTAAAGATCCCATGGTAATTTCCACAAGGTTCTGAGATTGCTTCATATTCTGAGAGTCTTGGCCCAAGTCCACTTTGCGTAATTACCTTCTGTCTGCACAAATCCCTATTGCAATTTTAGATGTGTTTGGTATTTTTCACTTCCTGTCCTAAATAGTGAAAATATTGCTACATACTGCTCATAATTACTGTGGGTTATAGCCTAGGTTCAAATAAAGAGATTACTTAATGAATTTTGTGTTCCCATTGTTAAAACTACGGAATATGTGACAAAAGATGAGTAAACAGTAGGATATAAATTAAATCCACAAACTGATGGAATAACATTTTGACTGTTTCTCTGCATTTTGTCTGTCTCTGAGTTAAAGTATCTCTACTGCTAGTACCATCACTGAGGGAAAGACCAACCCTCAGACCATGTCAGAGTTCAAACTTAACAGACTGCATGATTCTTTGAAGCAGGTCAGAAATCAGTGTGGGCTCTAAATGCTGTTTTCCTGCACTCAGTTGACTTTTACATGGATTTCATATGTTTTTTTTTCCCACAGCTGAAACCCTTGATTGTGTTAAGATTTGTCTCATAACTAAAATTGGTTTCAGTTCCTTTTTCTGCATGCTTTCATGAACACCAGAATGTATGTTCAACCATGCTGTCTTTAAAATGGTCCACTTCTCTGTTGCCTCATTTGATGGAATTTATTGCCTTCTACTTGAAGTTTGTGTTTTCATCACTAAAGCCTTATATTACTTTGTTGTATGCCATGTCAAATCTTTTTTTACTGATGTTTCATTTCCTCCTTCTAGTAGTCCTTTCTTTGTTTCTTCTGCCATATTCATCTTCTCTATCTTTTCTCAGATTGCTTCTCTTGTGTATTTTCTGTGTCAGATTCTTTTAGACACTCTTGTATTTTGGTGGTTTTTCTTTTTTTCCCTCTAGAAAGGTACATGGGTTGAGAAGAGATATAATGGTATTAATCTGACATATGACATTAACTTTCATGTTTTTCTCTAAGTGGCATTTAGGAGAAGAATAAACTTTAGAAATATTGCTATGCATCAGCAAGTTGTATAGCTACTGGAGTTAATATATTGGTGGGGAGGGAAATACCAGGGACTCTGGTAACACCAAAGTTGTTTCTTTGTTTATTCATTTTCTTCATAGCATGTAAAATCTATCTTTTGAAGTGCTTAAAATTTTTCCAAGTGTTCATTTAAAGCTCTCTGTACATAACAGGAATTTATCATGCAGAAACACACGGTTTATTTCACTTTTTTATGCAAGTTTCACATAAATTCTCTTCTGTGTAAAGTACGTTGAAAGTTACGTGAATGATGTTTTAGAAAAGATTCTGTGTATCCCTACTCATCTGAAGGACAGCTATCCATGCTGCTGCAAGCACTCACCTGGTACAGGCAGGCAGTCTCCATCTTTGTTTCATTCATGCTATTTGATATTTATAGTCCTTGCCCACAGCAAGGCAAAGGAAGGTGAAGGACAGAGCAGTGGTAGTAGGAAGTGTCATGCTTTGTGTGACCATCTCCCAAACACCAGTCTTAGGTCTTGGAGAGGTGCCACGTTGGCAGGGTGCACAGGAAGTACTCGCATAGCAAATTGTGTTATGAGCAGCAGAACCACAACAAGGTTCTTCCTGCATCTAATGGTGTTTGACTGGGGGAGGGAGGGAGAAAAGGGAGGTCAGGGCAATGAGGATGAAAAGGAAAGGCCCACACTATTGTAAGGACAGTGAAAACAAACTGCCCGTGTGCCAAAGACCTTCAGCGTATATGACAGAGCAGTGCTGAGTGGGCCACAGGAATGTTCAATCAAGGCCAAAAAGCCCCATGGGTGGGAAAGCTGTGGTAATGTCCTGTGTTTCCACTATAACTCCCTCTCCTCCCTGCCTTAGAGCAGCTTCTCTTGACATGCCCTCAGAAGCAATTTTCACTTGCTGCTTTCTTTGACATCAGCTTTTATATGAGAAAAAACAAAGATGTTTGAGTTTTAAAATACTTACATTAGTGTTCTGTTACAAGTTCTTTGGGCGTTCCTTGTTTTTTTCTGAGGGTTTTCTGTTGTTTTGGTTTTTTTTTTTTCTCCCTATGTTTGTGTTTTAGTTATAAAGGAGCTGCAGGGAAGCCCTCCCTTAGCCTTGCAAGTTCCAAACCCACTGTTAACATTTAACAAATACTCAGCAAGCAGAACAACCTAATGTGCTCACTGTACCTAAGCCAGATCTGGACACTGCATCAAGATCCCAGCTACGTTCTGACAGGCATTTGTTCCACAGCCTGATTTTGACACATTGACTGGGAACAAAAATACATAATAATGGAAATAGCCTTGTTTACAATATCAAATGGTGGCTTTTATGAGGCACAAACTGTACTCAGGTGTCCTGTAAAACAAAATACAACTTTTGCGAAGTTACGAAGTGTCTCAAGATGCTTGAGAGGCAGTGAATTTCTCCTCCCTTAAAATCACGCTGCAGACAAAATGAAAACACAGAAAATTAATGTTTCTCAATTTATCTTCAGTAGCCAAATGTGACCTGTGGAGTAACTGTACAAGCATGCTTGCCCTCAGACCAGAGATGATGGCTCTTATAGTCCTAGAATGTTTGAGGTTGAAGCAAACCCCCCACTCCTTCAATGCAGGGTCAGTGAGAGCAGACTTGTCAGGGCTGTGTCCAGTTGGCTTTTGAAAATCTCTATGAACTCCGTATCCTGACAATGTCTTCAGTAATTTGCAAATTCTTGGCTGTCCTAAGGGCACCGGGCAGTGACACAGAAGAGATGCAGATGAAGAAAAGATCAGGACAAACAATTCCAGGTCTGTGGTAATTCTGAGAGTAAAAGAGAATAATCATTCTTTGCCAGAGCTTGTGTGACTGCACTTAGAAGTATCCAGTTGAGGAGAGGTCAGAAGCTCCATTTCTAATCTGAAAAAGACTGAACACTTGTGGTGGAGACATAAGTATATAGCAGAATGCAGTATAGTAGTGGTATTATATTTTGGAGGCGTTTTCAAAAGCCCATAACTGAATGATCCACCCTCAGTGGTTCATCTGCTGAGACCCTGCATTAGCAGTGTTGAATTTTGAGTCCAAGACTGATCCATTTGTGTTCCTTTCAGGTGGCTGTCAGAGCTGCAGAAGCTCCTCCACCTTTGCGCCAGTTCTTGAAGTATTTTTCAAACCCGTGTGGTATTTGTGATGTTTCAATTTTGGTCACGTGACAGTTGGCACTAATTGGTTCCAAAATCATTTTCAGCATCATGAGACTCATGGGAGGCCCCTCCTGATGTAGAGAAAGCAAACTGCCATTCTGCTTCTGATTTTCTTCTTGCCGGCTTGGTTTGTGGTTCACAAAGTCCATTCCAGTTCTGCTAGAATTATATTTGAACTGGCATCAGTAACATGAGAGATGTAACAATTTACCTGAAACACCTCATCTGGAAAAGGATTATTCTCACTGACAGATGATCTTGTGTTTGTGCAGCTTGTGTGCCTATGCTGGGTTGAGCAGTTAGCCTCAAATTACTGACAACTCTGTTGAAACTGGGCACTGGCTGCCAAAGAATTTGGATGTGCTAGGGTTGGAGAATAGGCAGCCCAATAGCTCGTTGTTGAATGGAGGTAGGGGAGTCTGAGCCAAGCTGATTTCCTTGGGCTTGAAGGAAGCAAGGTGGACTCCTGTTACCTGTTACCACCTTGCAGTGTCTTTCTGGGGAGGGAGGGATGGTGAGAAGATGTATAGGCAACTACTTGAGGTAGTAGTGGAGATACCAGGCTGTTGGAACTCCTTTCCATATATAAATTTTGATGAGCAGAGTAAAAAAGCATCTGAAATGGAAGTCAGGCTGAAGGCTGTGATTTCCACCAAGTTTCATATATGACAGTGTGAGATGTCTAGCATGAGCAAGTCAGATGCTTGGTTTTATGCACAGACTGCAAACTGAGTGGCATATATTAGTTTTTGGCTTCACTACAGACTGTAATACTCCAGGCTATTGTGGCTTCTCAACAGCAGGAGATAGCAGCAGAGAAGTTCCCCTGCAGAAAAACTTTGTACAAATGCAGCTGCTTCCTAGGAAACTCCCTGCCACAAGTATGCTGAGCGTAGGCCTAAAAGCCTTTGCAGTGATTGGATTGTATGTCGCTCTCTTGTGTCCGAACTAGAGCCACCTCTCAGTACCTAAAGGATTTGTCTGTGCCTGATAGCTCAGAACTAGACCTCCAGGGCAGAGCAAGCCAGTGCTGTGCAGCCCTCCTGAGCTCAGCCTGGGAGTGCTCGTGTTTTGGTTTCGATCCATTTTTCATTTTGTGTCAGAATTTCCTTATGTAATATACTGCTAAAAGTGATTTTCAAGCACTTTGGCTTCATTGTGTTTTTGTTTTCATAAAAGCACCCCCATGCTTTTATGTTTGAAGGCTCCATTAGTGTCCATAACAAAGACAGAGTAACACAGATGGTAAACATTTTTACCACAGAACACCAGCAGTGAACACCATATCACTGATTTAGGAGTCTCTGTACTGTGCTTGCTCAGCTGTACATAATCACTCTCATTTCCTTCCCTTGGGTTTCTGGCCAGCTTAGGGAGACTTTCCTGACGTGCTCAGTGAAGTCTCCCTGGCATTGCAGGGCTACTGCTCAGTTCTTGTATATAGCTTTGCAGAACAAGAAGCTCCACACTGGAGCTGGTGTGAGCTTTTCTCTGGCGTGTTCTCTGGTTTTCAGAAATGTATTTTCACCAAATGTACAAGGCTAAAATTAAAATTCTTTTGTGTGAGGACAATATCTGCCTTAGCTGCCAGGCAGCCTTAGTGCATATGAATGCCTCCCTGATACAAAAGATAATAAACCTTTGGGAACTGTGATTAGCCCTGCTAGGGTTTTGTGGGATAGTTGCCATGGTAGAAGCTAGTGAACATTTGGTACAAAGCAATAACATTCTTAAAGTTTCAATTTTCATTCTGGGAATGCTGATAGAAAGATGAATGCTATGAATAAGGGTTGTTGGTTCTCTGTAGTAGTTCAAATAAAACTGTAAAAAAGTAATTTGGTTTGATGCAGCATTTTACCAAGCCAACTAGCTGAGAGGTTCTTAGGTTTCTCTTCCTTTTCACTTTTCTGTGTACAAACAAAATAGCAAATGTAGGCTCTGTCTATCAAAAATGCATGTAGCATTTGTATTTTTGTACTTTGTCTTTTGTACTTAGATGAGAGAGATAAAATCAAACTAAAATTTCACATTAGCATTCTGCTTGTAAAATAAAACAGTGTCCTTTGGGCCAGGGGAGTTTTTTTTTTTTTTCAAAACAAGCATGCGCTGGAGTCTGTGTAGTGGTGGCCTGTTTTGGTGACTTGTTTACTGGTGTGCCTTTCATATCCAAATTCTTGGCTACAGACAAAGCATTCAAATACTTTTTGTCAGAAAAAGAAGATGAAAATTGTCTGAAATTGGAGCCAAATTCACATTCTCTGGAGTACTGTTTCAGCCTTTGGGAGGACTGTTTAGTGCAGCGTAACTGAAAACTCGAACTAGGTTTGTTTGAACAATCTAAACTTAAAGAAGAGACACCAGAACAAATACTTCTTAATTCTTGTGATTTTTTATATTTACATTGGCGGTGGTGTCTTCCTCAGATAAAACGTTTTGATATTAAGCAGTTCCTCTAATTTTACTGGGCTCTGTTTCTTTTTATGGTAACACACACTGTGCAGGAAGGTCATTATATGGGAGAAAAAAGCTGTCAGCATAAAAGAGAAAGTTAACATTGCACATGTCTTTGTTTATGGGGTTCTTGGAATGTGCTGTGACTTGAGCCAAATGATAGTTTAAGCTGTTCTTTTTACTATGCTGGACGGCCCCTCCCTGTGTTCTGCCAGTAACAGGTACTCCACCTTGCAAGTACAAATTGTAAAATTATCTGTGAACTCATCTCAAATGTTTCCTTTGTATGTTGCTAGTACTTGCTTTAGAGACCATTTAAATTTTTCGTAAAGGTTGGTGGAATGTGGTCGTGGTTGCCTTCAATTAACCCAACTGTGTGTGATGAGAACATTGACATAAATAATTGAAACGTGTATTGGTTGCATATGCAAAATCAGTCTAGATTTGTGCCAGTCTGTGTTGCCCGATGACCGTATGTCACAGGGAGCCTTGCAAACTGCAATGGTGATTTTTGTCTCATTTAGTATTGCATTAACATCTGTGGCACAAATGGCCATTTATCACATGGTAGTTTTGTTTGAGTTCCAGAAGAAAAATGAAAGAAAATGCAGCTACTCTACATTTTTTTTACTTCTGTCCCCCAGAAAGTTTCATGTCTAAGGTTAAATGAGGGCAAAGGGGTAAAAACACTGAATAACTTTCAGGTTATACAAGCAGCAATAAATTCTTCCATTTTGTACCTTAATAAAAGAAGAAAAAAACCTTGTTTTTTCGAAGCCCAAACTACTGCTTTTGGTTTCATCTTGAAATGAGGTTTCCTCATAAAATGACATGAGGCTGATCAGGTGTTAACCATCTTAGGGATTCCTGTTGAACCAGTCTTGCACAGGAGTGAGGAAGGAGCCCTCATGACTTGGAACATGAGAGATCAAATCAACAATTAAAGGATAATAACGAATTGGGAAGGAAAGGGAAGATGACTAGCCAGGAAGGATTAGCCTGAGTCAGGAACAAATTTCCTGAAATTACTCAAGCAGGTGCTTAAAAGGAGGTGGGTTATTCTCTTAAGGAGTGATTTTTCAGGAGTGTCTGAGCCAGCTACAAGGAGGTCTGAAGGGCCATTGAGGAAAAAACTCCATTGGGGAAGAGAAGGATCAGGGCCTCATAGGATCAGAGAGAAAGCAGTGTACTCCTGAAAGATAATAAGATTTCTGCTCTTCCCCGTGAGAGGCAATGTGCATTGTTCTATGAAGGAGGTTAATGTGCTAGCCCACTGACCTTTTCCAGTGGGGAAAAATGAGTGTTTAAAGAGCTGATACACATATTTTCAGTGTGATTTCTTTGTATAATATCAGTAGATATTAAAGTCAAGATTTACTGAAAGGAAAACAACTGATACAAACTGTGGCAAGTTTCACAGGAAAAAACAGCATCTTTTATTAGACCAGCCAGTGAGGTTGTGAGGGGAAAAAGGCAGCTCCTAAGTTCACAGCCTGTTCCTTGCTGCAGCTTCAGTGGGGAAGGGGGATAAAGATTTGTCTGAGATGTTTTCACAGGCTCCATCCCTGTACTTTGATGTTGGGAAGCTGGAACCAGAGAAAGGGACAAATCAAGCATGGGCGCAGGTGACTCGAGGACTTTCAGTTTTTGCTTTGAACAGTGGTGTACCAACTGTCAGTGCAGTGTCAGCATTGTTTCATGAAATGGCCCAGCATTAACAGATATTATAGCTACCCATGTTTAGACATTACAGCTACCTGTGTTTCTTTTTACTAAAATATTCTCAGATCGATTTTGTGCGCTCAACTGTATGCACGCCAGCCTCGTGAATAAAAATGAGGATTTGGTTTTCTCATTTTCAATGTGTTTCATTACACTGGATTCCTTTACAAGCCAAGCTGGTATTTGTTTGGCTGAATTCATCTTGGACTCGTATGGGAATGGACACCTCAAATGCTAATATCTGATTTTTATACACGCTATAACATCTGCACTAGTTTTTGTGGGGATTAGAATTCTGTGGGCAGCGGTTTTGTTCAGAAGCAATTACATTAGTATTCAGTAAACCTGAGATTGGATATTTTACTATTTACAAAATATTTGTCAAAGGGTTATCCATTAGATACTTCCACTTATTTGGATTTCAGAGGTTTCACCATACTGCTATCTTCTGGCCTCAATCTAAAGAAAAGGAGGGAGACCTGCAAACACCAAGCATTTAAAATTCCAGTGTATTTTATTGGACAAGGAAATTTTATGTTAAAAAAACATGTACTTTGAATGATTTCCAAAATATATCGTTGGACTCAAAGTTGTGAAATGTAATTGCTTTTACATCCTGACAGAACCACAGGATCTGGAGCGGCTTAAGAATAGTGAAGACCGAAGGCCAGATTTTCAGAGGCAGCTTAGTCTCACTAAAATTAATGCATGTTAGGCACCTAAATGCCTTTGAAATCTGACTCTGAGCCCATAGTTTTTGTTGCTGTTAATACTTTGGACATTTCTTTATGCCAGCCCTTCGGTTCAACCCAAGGAACAGGAGAGGGATTTCCTGTGTCGGTCAGCAACGTGCTGTTTAGCACTGGAGCTAACCCCAAGCACAGGGCTCGGCAGTGCTGCTCTGGGACTCACTCTGCATCAATATTACTCTAGTACAAGTCAAAGTTTAATTGCTGATGTGACATTTGACTCCATTCTACAGATAAGTTCTAAAGTACGGAGGATGTCAAAGAACAATTTCCCCTTCCCTCCCCCCAACCTTTTTCTTTTTCTCCTGGGTTTCAGTGTTCCTCCCAAGACTTATTTTGAGAGAGTAATATATATCCTAGCAACATGGACATCACTGTTCTGAGCTCGTTGTGTAGTCATAGTTGTATGGGTAATAATACTAGGCTGTCTTTTAAGGAAGGAGCAGTCTTAGAGAGTCAGGCTGGAAAATAGCTAAAAAGTATAATTTTTTTCCCCATCAAATTATAAACCTGTACTGTGCTTGCTGAAAGCTCATAATGAGTAGAAAGTGAGCACTAATCTATTTGGCTCTGTCTGAACCTTCATATTTCTATTTATCTCAGTGGGAGTTTTTAATATTCTACTGATGTTATTTTATGTTTTGCTGACTTTCAGGTTGAGATATTGTCACTTAGAATCATGTTGACTGCCTGAATGCAAAATCAGACTTTGTGAGAATTAATAAAATCATGCTAATTTGGACCTTGGAGATGGCACTAGCTGATATAAATGGTGTCCAAAAATGATGTAATGAGCTGGTTTTGCCATTATTTCAAGGTTCTTTTTAATACACTTGAAAGGATTTTGCAAAGGTATATGCATATTAAAGATCAGATTCTGCTTACATTACTGGGAAAGTTTTTCTAATTGATGTAAGCAACAGTGCTAAATGCATGAATGAAACTTCTTTCCAGTTGCTACTTCATTAATTGCAAATTACTTTTGCCTGGTCCCCAGTTTGCCCTCTGATTTTTCCTGGATGCCTGCCTTCTCCATACCACAATTCCAGACTGTGGTTATTGAACATGCAGTGGCTTTGCAGCCAATTCAGTGAGGACTGCAAAAATGTTGTAAAGATGAGTAAAACTTGATGCAGAGTTTTGACACATGAGGACACATCCCACTGATTGTGAATCTTGACATGCAGAATGTGCAGTGATGAGGAATACAATATATGAGCCAAGTAAACTGCAGCTCTTATTGGTAGTTCCATGCATGGGTGGAAAATGCTTCTTAAAGTAACAGTAAAAAAAATCTGTTTATAACAAAACTGGAAACACAAAAAAGGAAAAAAAATCATCATTGTAAATTAAAAATATATTAAAATCTGCTATGTAAATGCAACATTTAGTTATTTTATAGTGAAACCTAATTGAATGATCTTGGAGAAATAATGGAAACTTTTTATTAATACCTTCATCTTATCCATCAAGTTCCTTATTCACTTTGTGCCTGTGCTGCCAGGTGGTGAGTTGAAATCCGGATTCAGATATAAACGCTTGGTAGAAATGAGGCATATTATCAGGGAATTTGGAAATGAGATTCAGTTCTGCTTGGAAGTGTGAAGACAGAGTGGAAAGACTTTCAGATAGGAAGAGTCCTGGGGAAACAAGAGCCTACAACCACCTCCTTCTCACTTTGATTCAATCTTAGTGAATTTTGAAGTGAAGCAATTTCAGGGAAACTGCAGAGTTTTAATCTTATGGCTGTTTTTGAGATGGCTCAAAAAAAGTCTGCAGTTTCTCCAAATAACTTATGAGGCTTTTAAAAAGATACAGGAATGGAATCACTGAAGTTGTCCATTCTGAAGAGTGACCCCAAACTATCAACTTCACCTTAGACCTGATAGAGAGGTTGCTGACACATTTAAGGCCCTTAGGAAAGTGCTACAGTGAATGATTCATCGTGGCCTTATCCTTGAATAAACTTAAAATACTGACATGCTTTTATGAACTGAGATCTGTATAGACATTTTTACCTTGGTCCATCATTTGGCTGCATTTATTATTGCTTTTTTGCCTACTCAAAGCCTCTTTGAATTAGCTCACGTAAAGGAAAAAAGGACAAAGCATCCAGTTCATGTACTGCTTTTCTCAGTAGTTTTCATGTGACTAAGGATTCATAAGTAGAATTAAATAGAATTCATAAAGTAGAATTAAATAATTTCATAAATAGAATTATGAATACCCAAGGAATCTTTCTTCACTTGTAACAGTTCATATTCAGAGCACTTCAATTCCATAGAATTGAAAATTCTTTAAAATCTCCAGCAAATTATAAGCTTACACTCTCCTTCTCCAAGCTCTCCAGTACTTCAGTGGTTGCCACAGGTACAAATTTTACAAGTGTGTGTCATTTGTCCATCTTCTTGCTGCGATGTCTTTATGGTAGAGGCAGTAACATGGCTAAAGGCAAGTCTTTCAATAGTAAGAAAAATGATTAAAGAATGAATCCTTTATTCTTCAGAAGTTGGGACTGTGGCATTGAATAAACCCACCAAATTTCAGCTTATGCTGGTGGGAATACAAAATGCTTATATGCAGCACAGATAGATTAAGGCTGGTTGGTGGTGGCAGACCTCAGGTGGGAGGCATGTAGACCACTGCTACAGTCAAGAAAGCATTTCATTGGAAGGTAAAAAACCCACTGAAAGCCCTTGTATGTGTTTAAAAAATTCTTTTTAGGTGTTTCTGGAATATGAAGTTGGTTAAAGCATGGTGCTAATAACATCAAGGTGTCATGGGTTCAATCACCATATGAGGGTTGGACTTAATGATCCATGTGAGCTCCTTCCAACTCAGAATACTCTGTGATTCTGTGAAATGCAAAAATGTTATATGTAACAGGAATATATTGTCAGATGGAGAAATGTCTAAGAGGTGGAGAAGATTAATCAAAGTTCTTAGTGCTAGGTCATCACTTGTACGTGTGCCATGTTGTACTTGAAATCACAAGGTGGAACAAATTGAGAAAATGTGCCTGCTCAAAGGAAAGTGGATTGTTTTGCATGAAATAAGGCTGGGTCTGCTTCTTAGGTAAGAAATTAGTCAGAAGTTGTATGTTGTATTTTTGTGATGACATTTTCAGATGTGATAGATTCCTCTTCCGTGTATGCCAATCGGTGGAAATTGCAAATTCTTCCGTCTTTCAGGAATCAGGGTATTGACACTTCTCCACTGTCTCCTAGTTGGAGTTAAATTATTTCTTTCAGTAGAAAACTGTTAAAACCTTTTCTCATATGATTTTGTCTGCAGCTTGCCAGTGACATCTTTACTATGCAGGCATGCATGGTATCCCAGTGGGAGTTTCAGTTCACTTCCGATTTTTTCCCAGGCTTTGGCCAGGGAATTTCTTGAGTTCAGACAGTTCTGAGCAGTTGTTTCAGAGTACTCCTCTTCTCCTCACTGCACATCAGTGCCAGATTTCCAAAGATGCAAATACAGCACAGTGTGTGACAGTTCTGGCTCTCTGGCCCAAATACATGTATTTGAAAAGGCAATTCTCTGTGTCTGGTTTTGAAACTTCGAATGATACTACAGTGATGCTATAGAGACAAATTAGTTTTTTCAACAACAGAGAGAGAGAGAGATGAATGTTTTAATCAGAAGAACAAAGAAAAAACACATGTATTCATTAGTAACAGGGTTAATGGGGAGAATTTACTTTTTTAATTAAAAAATGAAAAATTAAGTCCTACTGTTAGCTTGTTTCTTTTTTAAATTATCTCTTTGCATCATTACTTATTAATCAATACTATTTTTCTGTGCACAAGGAACTTATTTATTGTATTTATGTAACATTGCCTGATGAACAGGGTGGCTGCTTACAGTGCAGTGATATTGAAGTAGTTTGAGTTATAAATATTTTTAATGATCCTGTTGTTGATGGATGAATTATTCCTCTCAGCAAAGGCGAAGGCTTACCCAAGTAGTTTAAGAGAACAATTTGAGTGTCAGTTTCACAAGTGAAAAAAATCCAAAAAGGAAAAGGAAGCAATTCATTCACAACGGGACATGGTGCAGAGGAGGATAACCTGCCTTCAAAGATTTTTGTTTCGAGTATTATAATGTTTAATAAATAGTTTACTTCAAAGGGCTTTGCTGGAGAAAAAAAAATAAAATAAGCAGCTTTCCTGCTATTCTTGTTCACTGGTCCAGTGTTGCTATAAGTAGCTCATATCCTGTCCTCTGTGGTCTCAGGTGGTTAGCTTTTGTTTGGGAAACTGAAGCTCCAACCGAAAGAGCTGTGCCTACCAGTTAAATTATTAGGTAGTTGACAATATGTCTTGAAAAATCAATGGAACTCATTGTGGAACTTGGCGGGGTGACTTTTGGCAGGGGAGGAGGGGTCTTGGTATTATTTTGGGTGATGAGCAAAGGCAACAGATCAGATTGTGTAAAAATAGAAGTTGCTAAGAAAGGCATCCAAAGTAAGGTTCTTCACTTTCATCTGCCCCCACCACACATTTTTTTTCAAGCATTGTTAAACTTTCATAGAGTACAAGATATATTGGGAGGTCATTTGATCTGTTCTCAGTGTCATGATTAGCTATTACAAAACCTATTCTTATTTGAAGTTTTTTGACATGTTTTGTATCCATTTCAGTATTTCTGTATTGTTTTATTTTTGCCAAATGTTGTACTTCGTGTTTTTGTTCCATCAAGTCAAGAAATGACTCAAAGTTTAAAGGAAAAGGCTTAGGTGTTTCCCTAATAATAATAATAACCTTAGGCTTTCTAGTTCTGGGCATATGAACTAAGCTGCTGTTTTCTTCCATTGTTTTTAATTCTGCATTGTTTTAAATCATTTAGGGAGTAGTAGTATGTTGCTGTCATTGTTCTAAAGCCTCACGGGGTTGAGGCACTTGCTGGGGATGTTTCAGACATGTTCTCTGGCCCAGATTTCAATTCTTCCCTATGAAATATCCTGTATTTCCAGCCATGACAACTCCAAGCCAATGAAATAAGAAATATTCGTGACTTTTGTTAAGGAAGAAGTTTTGTCAGTAAGGATTAGTGGGGTAAGGAAGAGAAGTCTGAGTGCAGAGACAAACAAATTCTCCAGAAATAAGGTACCATAATCATCTATAAGGAGAGCTTCAGACAGGCAAAACACAGCCTTTCTCCAAGACTAAGTAAGTAAGGTGTAACACTGAGCTGTCTCAAAGTCTGCTTTTCTATTCAGTAATGTATGATCTAAAGTAGCATTCTTAGTTACTCTGGCTGGAGGAAACTTGGTTTTACCAAATAATCCACACACAGAGAATAGAAGTGATTCTGAGGATATTTTAGAATGTAATCCCCGATTCTTTTGGATCGTTATTAGTGATTGTGTATTTGGTCTGTCATCATCTGATGGCTGTGAAATAATTAGTCCTCAGAACAGGTTAAGTGTAATTGTTTCAAATCAACCCTTGTTCAACTTACAGCTAATGAATAATGTCTACAGACTAATCAGTGTGATAATAGTAATTAGTAAAGCAGATAAAATAACCGGAAATTAAAATTATTAAACTTGCCTGTTTGGTATTCCATGTTAAACAGTGAGTAAATGATGAATCAGAAATCATATAGGGTTTACTTGTGTATTTATGCCACTTGGACAAATGCACTGCACTTCAGACAGTAGTTTGAAGGGAGAGGACATGCACTGTGGTGGTGACCAGGGCTGCCAAAAAGTTCAAGGATTGTGCCTTGTATCACCAGGGGCCCTTTCAGCCCTGTTCTCCTTCACCACCTGTACACACACTCACATTCTGCCAAGTTCCTGTCCCACTCCTCCAGGCTCCTCCTCACTCAAAAGCTATGTTGAAGTTTTGGGTGTGTGCCTTGTGGATGAACCCTTATCTGCCGCCTCCACAGCCCTGGGTTTTCCACATCTCCAGCTCCACTAACGGCTTCTTCTGGATAAACTGACTGTTGGAAATGAAGAAGCTATTTGTCCTTTGTCTTAAGCAAACTCAGCTCCCAGGGAGGGAAGATATGAAACTCCTTGCCAACCATCCACCAGCAAATCTAGGACAGTTACTTGCCTAATTTTTTTTTTTTTCTTTTTTCAGAAGGGCCTTTTGTGAATGTTTTTCCCATTACCCACTGTGAAAATAACTATATACCTGTGCTTTCTTTTCAAGTAGAGTGTAGTTCTGTTTTTCTGTCCTGTGACCTTTTGGTACTGTTTCCTGAATGAGGGACAGCATTTTTCAGAACTGAAAAAAACAACAGTCTGATTTAGACCTGTCCTAATGGAAATGACCAAATATTAGACATTGCAATTGGAGATTGCTTGATCAATAAAGAGAATCGTGTACATGCAGGAATGTGCTTCTCTGTTTGGTCTGTAAAGAGGTGGAAGTTTCCTTGTTCAAACTTTCATATGTGTAATGTATCCCAAACACCTGTAGGAATCCGACAGCCCTAACACAGGGCCTACGGGTGTGCTGAGGTTTTCTAGAGCAACATGCAGAAACCAGACAGGACACCTTAAAGCATCCCAAATGGCAATGGCACTTAAACTTCACCCCTAAAGCTGAGATGTTATAAAGTTTCTCTTCGAGTCTGGAATTTACTGGGAGCATCACCAGCAGAATTTCTCTTTACTGTGTGATGTACTATCTAATACCTTAACTGAATAACAAAACTTCCTTTAGAATGCCTTTCAAATATATGAGAACAAGAGAAAGCCTTGTTTTGTTCCACGTTTCATGTTGCTGATCATAATAAACTCCCTTCCACTTAACCCCTCCCGCTCGATACATTCCTTCCTGTGCAAGAGGAAGACTCACAGCTGTAAAATAAAAGGTTTTATAAACCTCAAAACAGAAATAAATTCTTACACGTATATCTACTTATGCAAATGTATAATTTGTACATACTCTGGATTTCAGTGCTTAGGTTATGAGTGTTGTTTATACAGATTGAATTTAGGTAAAAGGAAACAGTTTAATGTAGAGATGAATGAATCAGATGATGTTGGCACTTTTTGTGTTTAGGTAGTATGGTTCTGCATGTGATAAGATGCTTAGTTAGCTTTCCCCCATCTGTAACTTTGTTGATGTGAATGTTAAGCGAATTAGTGAAATTATGAAGCCAATTAATAACTGGTATTTTAAATTTAAAAGTCAGACATTGGGGAGATGAGGCTGGGAGGAATAGGAAAAAAAAGAAAAACCAGCAAAGATAAAATATTCTTTGGTGGTGGTTGTTGACTCTTACACTAAATTGCCTTACTGCCTCACTGTGAAACCTTCCGTTTTGTGGACTCCAGCAGCTGCAGTAACTCTCTGCATTTTACATATGCTCTACTGAGTATTGTTCATCATCATGGGCACCTGAAAGTGAATTATGGAAATTTATCTTCTACTTGTGGTTTAATATTAGACAGGAAATAATATAAAGCATAGATTGTTAATTGCAGTTCAGTTTTATGTTTATTCTGTGAAGCTAGATGTAGCATTTTTCTATTTTTGTGAGAGTTGTGGGAGATTATAGTTGTCACAAGGATGTTTTTATGAAACACAGGTAAAAGGGAGGAAATATGGATGACACATACTGGCCTGCTATATTTTTTGCAAGCATATAGCAAAACTGGTAGATGTAATATATGAACAGATTTGATTTTTTTTTTTTTTTTTTTTTAAAAAAAGAGCTAGTCTAGATTTTCAGGAATTCAGAGTGCTTTTCAAGGAAGGCAACTTAAGTCTTAGAACATATAAAAAAAACTGTGAAGTTATAGTTGATTTCTTAAAGATGTGAGCTGTAAAAGTTGTTTATACTTAAAATCATTATTCTCTCTCTCTCTCTCTCTCTCTCTCTCTCTCTCCATAAATATATATAAATGTTCCAGTGTTATTCTAAAGCATTCTAGTTTTGTTTTCCAGGCTCTTATGCAAAGACTATTGGTAGTAAAGTATGTGCTCAAGTGTGCTATGGAAGTAAGCTTTTTTTCAGTGTACTTCCTAGAATTTTCTGTAAGTGAAAGCAGGATTGCTCAATATGTATAAAGGTTGAGGAGGTGGCTAGAAAGAAGTGATACCTGGGTAGCTGGGAAAATGACTGCTGCATCATGACTTCAGAGTAGTGCAAGCTAGGTTGAGTTACTCTAGGAAAATGGGGACTGTCGTAAAAAGATTAAGAGCTGAAGGATTGTGGGGGTTCAAAGATATGGTCTGTAAGGGAGAAAGAGCAACCAGAAGAAGAAAGAGCTCTTTTAAACCAAACTCCCACTGAAAGGGAGTGGTCACAGACACCCTTATCTCTAATGTCTTCTAAAATCTTCTTTTCTCACATTTTAGTCTAAGTAGCTGTAAATGAAATGACTTTGCCAAAATCTCTATTTTTAGTTGATTTTGAAGTTAACAGAGTTGTTTTGTCAATCCCATTGACATTAGCTTTGTTTTCAACGTATGTAATATAACTTTAAATGAATCTTAGCTTATATTAACTGACATTACATTCATACTTTCTTTTCTAAATGAAAAATGCTGTATTTGGATGTCCTTCCTAGAACTAAACATTTCTTTCTTACTCTGTTTTGAACAAAACAAATTGAAATTTATACAATGTGCCCTCCAAATTACACGGTTGTCTCTCACGTGATACTCATATGATGCTCAGGAGTTCAAACATACATATTTTTCAAGAAATGCTGAGAATCTTTAGCATTTCTTTCTTGAGGTTTCCTTTTTTTCTGTTGGCTACCTCATGTGGCATAATGTTGTCAGAAGTTCAATGATGTTCAATGTGCAGTGGTGTTGCCTGGTAACTTTTCAGATTGTTATCATACAGGTGCTGCCTATTAAATTCAGATTCTTCTTATATGAAACCTAAAAGAAGTAAAAAGCCAAAACTCAGCTTTCACTTCAGTTACAATTCAGTCACACACCAGAAAACTCACATTTCTCGATATTGATTGTGTTCATTTACCACAGCAAAGTGCATTCATTGATAATTACCTGCTGGTGTTGAATCAATTGTATGTGAAACACGGGGCATTATTGTCAGGTAGGGTAAATAATATTGATTCTATTTTAAAATGAATACAGCATAGGAGAAATTAATTTGATTCTATGAAGTCATTAAATTATGTTCTATCAACTATATAAACAGTGCAGGTCATGTAGTATGATATCATGAGGCAAGTTACAGCTGCAAGTTTTAGCAAAGTTTCCCCTCCATAACTGCAGCAGAGACATTTTAGTTTTGTTTTGTATTAAAGGGGGAACAGAAATCCAATGCCTGTAATCGATCTTAAGATAGGATCCCAACTGGTACCAAGTCCTCTGACACTCCTAATGTGGAACTACACTCTTAACTGACTGCAGAAAACCAGGCCCTTGGTCGTGCTGTAGGTCAGCAGTCTTTGAAGCTTCAAATATTACTGTGACTATGGACTCTCTAGTCAAAAGTCCTTATCTCCCAAAATGTGCAAACACTCAGAAATGGGAGAAGGGAATTGTGTTGATTGATCATCTTTGAAGCCATTGGCTCCATGAAAGAATAGTAAGGAAGGACAAGTGCAATAAGCTCAACTATCACAAACATCAGTCAACCATGAAGATATCTTTGGATTGTTCTTGCATCTATTCCCTTCTAATGACAATGAAATGTCTGACAGAAAATGTGTTAAACAGCAAGCAGCTAAAGCACTGAAACTGTGAAACATAGAACCCTTTTTTGGATTACAGCTGACCATACAACTGAGATTTAGTCACTGATCATGTACCTCAGACATTGTCTTCATAATCTGCAGGGTGATCTTGAAGTCTTTGTATATGAACAAGTAAGTTACTGATTATTACATAACCATATGAAGAGAGCAGGAGACACAGGAAATTCTGCTAGGGCTCTGTGACCCTTGTCTCACTTCAGATATTATATAACAAATAACTTGCAACCAAGCTGTAGCTGGTTGTATCTAGAATTTGATATTTGGAAACAGTATTACCTCAGAAGAGCTGGAGCAATAAAAAGAGTTGTCTTTATATGAAAAAGAGATGGAGGATGTGAGCCATGTGACTGTAATTGGTGGATATAATTTCATCATTAGTGAAATGTGTCTGTAGAAAGTAACTTAGAGAGAAATGAAGGTAAATAGATAATTGTCACTAATCAGTGTTACAGAAGTAAAAAAAAAATAAATCTGTGTGACCACACTTCCTTGACAATAGTATCTCAGTATCATGTATACAGATGTCTTTAAGCATCAGGCTTAAACATTCAGAGCAGTTCAAGCACCTGTTTTGGCACCTGCAGCAGGATTCAAGTGCAATTTATGTGTCTGAGTCCAAGAAAGTGATCCAGGAGGTTTAGGATCCAGTAACCTTCGGAGTCTCTTCAGGACACCTAAAATAGGTTTAGCAGCTGTCCAACTAAAGGCACCTGTGTCTTCTCAGCAGCCCTGCTCTGCAGAACTGGATATCAAATCACTTATCCTCCCTCTATCTCTCAAACAAAGTACTTGAGTACAACTCAAGTCTCCTGAGGGAGGAGTCTTTGGAAAACATCTAGCATGGATGGGCAGAATTGATTTCAAGCCAAAGCCTAGCAGCTGTGGCCACACTGATGAAAATTCATAGTAGTAAAAGCTAGAGGTGGCAGCTCCCCTTGCTGCTGAGAGCACTTGCCTACAAGACTGTGGGTGGGAGTTCTGTGCTAAGTTCCACATGACTGAATCAAAATTTGCTCCATCCCTGCAGTATGTTGTAATTGCCAAGTCTTAGAGAGATAGAGGGAGAATCCCTGTGCTTGAGACATTCTGTGGGGAAAGCAAATTTTGTTCCTCATTTTCAGAACCATTTCCCCATGTCAGACCAGGTAGCTGGGCAGAATGCAGTTTTCTCCCCTTCCTAGCTGAGTTCCCTAGCCTTTAAGCCACATAACAAGTTTTGTTCCTCCCTTGTCTTGTTTTTGCACTCCTGAATGCATAACTGCCTGCCTTACACAGCAGCAGTGGCCTTCTTTGAGTATCTTGTAGTCAAATTTGTAAATATTTTAATTATTGAGTCCATTTTGAAGTAGAAAGTGCTGAGCTGCATCTTGACTGCCCTTTCACCACTGTTTGGTGTGTTGCAGTTTCCATCTACTGATGAAAGCACCCCTTTATTAACCAGACCAGTCTTGCATTGTCAGCCAAATTTCAGCCATGTTGGATATAGTTAAAATTTAAAGAAAATTCTTTGCAATGTGTCTCACTTAAAAATTTATTAGCGAATAATGTTAGAAGAGTGATCTGTTAAACTTTGATCTTATCTCACTGTGAAATGTCCTCAGTTCTATTTCTTTGCAGATTTGACAGAGAAACTTGGAAGCTTTAAAACATCCAGATAACCAGCATGCTTCTTCCTAACATTATACTGAGTAGTGAGAGTATTGTGATGGATAAAATCAGTGCTAATTATTTCTAGCCTTAAAACCCTTTCCTTCTCTTCATCCTATGTTACTCTACAAAGCAATACTGAGGAATTTGCCTTTCTCAGCAGCATTCTTTGTTGTTCAGAGTTCCTTTTCCTGTTCTCAGACTAGGTTTATATAATTATTGATACGCAGAGTCACTCCTGTTGCTATTTATGCCAAATGTGATGAACTGGTATGTTGGAAATAGGTATCTAGCTATGCATGTGTTACCCTACTATATTACTGCTGCTAAAATTCTTTCCAGTTGACTGGTTTTTACCTTGTGCCTAGTGGATCATTCCTAGCCTTCTCCCAGAGTAGAGAAATTCACTGATTAACAACAGACTTAAGAAGGAGTTTAAATGTCTTATGAATAGTGCTTTTGGTCTTTTTGAAACAAAGAACGGCAGTTAAAAAAAATGCATCAAAGTTTTCTAGTGATTGAAATAAGTGCACTGCAAGTTGCATTTCACCTTTTAAACCAGGAGAGAGATTAGCCTGGTGAACCTGGAAAACAGCTTTTGGATCTAAATCAGTGGTAGCTCCAAGTGTAATACTCCAGAGGTTGTCTGAGCAATCATTCTGTTGGATTACACTCAGAAAAATGCTGGTTTGAGGAATAAACATAGTTTAGATACATAGTAAAATAGAACGGAATGTGTAAAATATGGGCACCCTGGTCTGGTGGGAGGAATCTCTGCCCATGGCAAGGGGCCAGAACTAGATGATCTTTAAGGTCTCTTTTAAACCAAACCATTCTGTGATTCTATGAAAACGCATCTCTTAAAAAAATCCTATAATGGCAATTGCAAATATATTTCCCATGGCATCAAAAAAATGATTGTTCAGTGAAGTGGAGAACTGATAAAATATTTATTTCAAAGTCTGTTATCTTTGAGCTTGATTTACATTTAAAGAAATATTCCTAGTTTTCTTCTGTAACGTTTTCATTAGGATAGAGAGTTTCACGTGATCTTTTAATTGTTGTGTAAAAAACTAAATCAGTTACAGAGATGAAATTCAGAGATCAGTACACTCTGTGAATGCTTCACAAAGACTCAGTTAAATTAAAAAATTAAAGACTAAATTACTTTAACCAAGAACTTCAAAATGTTGCTGGGAGGACAGAGGTTAAAGAAATTATGAAGTAATGGCCAAAGCTCACACACTAATAACTTTGGTGGGAATGGCTGTGAATGTTTAATTGAGGTCCTCTAGTCTGATGGTAGTTTGGGTGAGTGCCTTTTACTGCCCTATCAAGCACATTCCACAGGATCACAGAATCCTTAGGGTTGGATGGGACCTCTGGAGATCATCTGATCCAACCTCCCTGCCAAGTCAGGGTCACCTGGAGCAGGTGACACAGGAATGTGTCCAGGTCGGTTTTGAATGTTTCCAGAGAGGGAGACCCCATGCCCTCCCTGGGCAGCCTGTCCCAGTTCTCTGCCATCCTCAGAGGAAAGAAGTTCTTTTTGTTGAGGTATTGCATACAGTAACATTCATCACTTCATCTCCAGTCCAAAGTCTGCTGGATAATGTTGCTGCTTACTGAAAAATGGGTCCCAGGACTCATTTCTTACAGGAGTGTGAAGTGTTGTTTAATCATAGAATCATATAATAGTTTGGGTTGGAAGGAACCTTAAGCATCATCTCATTCCAGCCCTCCTGCTGTGGGCAGGGACAGTTACCACTAGACCACATTGCTCAGTGTCCTCTCTAACCTGGCCTTGAACACTGCCAGGGATGAGGCATCTGCAGCCTTTCTGGGCAGCCTGTGCCAGTGTCTCACCAACCTCACAGTAAAATATTTCTTCCTATCTTATTTAAATTTACCCTCTTTCTGTTAAAAACCATCGCCCATTCTCATGTCTCTAGAGGGCCTTGTAAAAAGTCCCTTTCCAACTTTCTGGTAGACCCCTTTATGTGGAAAGAGGCTGCTAGAAGGTAGAAGTGGTCTCTAGAGCAGAACTGGCCCCTCTTCTTCTGACTTTTGTGTCACATTTGGACTTGAAGAAGGAAGTATCTGGATTATGTGGTACTGAGGAGGTACAGCAGCAAAGCTCCGAATGTGTTTTTTGAACCAGGAAGGAAGATAGAATACAAGTACCTTCAGTGCTAAGCGACAGATGATTGGGGATTTGTATTTCCAGTTTGGATTTAGGTGCTTCAGTTTTGCTTAAGTGTCCTACTTTAGGTATGTAAGTCTTTTTGGACCTAGCCCTTAGATAGTAGCAAAAATTGTCATTGAAGGTTTGAATTAGAGAAGCACTAGTCTGTGACATAAAAGAGAATTTTAAGTCCTACATGAATAGTTTTGCTAATAGTCATGGATGCAATAGCATGTATTTCTAAATTACAAAGGTTAGAGAATGTGCATCTATTTCTAATGTATTTATCCTTCCTAATGCCATGAAACGATCATTGGAAATTTAATGGTAGGAAACAGGTATCACACCCGTGCTCTGCTACGGCTGAGACTTTCATGATGATTTAGTATCCAGAAAAATTAAAAAACCATAACTAAACCCCATTTTATTACATATAATAAAATGTACAGATTTTCTGCGGATTTTCAGTCTTACTGTCAGTCTTTTATTTTATTGCATCTTAAATAAAAAAAAAATTAAATTGGAATGATAAAATAGAGCACAATTAAGTGTTTTTTCAACAGCCCCCTCCTGAAGAAGATGGTAAGAATGAGGGATTCATTTTTCAAGCAGTTTCTTTTCCAGGCAGATATGTCCTTATTTATGTGCAGTGTAGTAATTAACTTAGTTCTTACTGAATTGAAAGTTCTAACTAAGTATCTTGGGTGATACCGTGGACTGAGTGAAATTAGTGGGACTACTGACAAAAACAAATCCAGAACAAAATCACATCCAGGATTTAAAGCCTCTCTATCTCTAACCTGGCCAGTAATGCTACTAAACCCCCTAAATCAGTAGTCAGGCTGTGTAATTGCCATGGTGTGAGAACAGAGTGTCTGTCAGGAAGACATATGGAAGAGATTATCACACCATTTATGTAAAATTGCACCATCTTGGATGACTTGAGCTCTCACACATGTACTCTATTCTCACAGCTTTCCCTCATGACCATCTAGATTCCTGCTCAGAATTTTGAGTTTGCAACAGCATTACAAATATATCTGGACTTGCCCCAGTTCAAGGGGCTTCATATTTGAACTTTACTAAATCTGTATTTCAATCCAGAGAGGATTAAAATATATTGAATCAAACATCTGTAAAAAGGCCTTGGCTTCCTACACACATTTTCCTCCAGTTGTAGATGTCATTGTGCTACCTGCTGTACAAAACAAAATAGAAAGAAGCTGTGGCTTACCAAGTAGTATTTGGAAGTGTTCCAAGGCAAATTAACAGACCAAGCTCTAACCAATGCTTGCCCAACCATTAGAAAATTTAGTAAGCTGTGAAAGAATGCAGTTTGCTCTGCAGTTTTCTCCCTATGAAATGTACAGACTAAATCCATTTTTGCAGTCAGTGGGAATTAAGGTCTATCTAAATGTTCTCTGTGGTTGTAGGTATCCTCACAGTGATTGAAAGATCTCTCTCTGCTCTGCTTTTTCCTCCATTTAAGTGAGTGCCAAAAGTAGTGCTGAGCTTGAAAGGAAGAGGAGTCAAGCATTTATTATACCCTGGCCACCCAGAGGGGGAAAAACATTGGTGTCTACAAATGAAGCAGCATTTGCTTAACCTTTTTGTAAATGAATTTTACTCAAAGCTTTGGATTTTTTTTCTCCTAGTGAGGGTATGTTTTGCCCCAAATCAGATAGTACTTTTCAAAAAGTACTTCCATACTAAACTTACTGAATAGCTTACAAATTTGTAGTTAAGCAAAAAGAATCAGGGTGAAAATTAATAAATACCTTATAGGTTTTGGGTTGCTATGTAATTGGTACTTCAATTTTACACATCTTTGGCTTTTCCCTTTTTATAAGTAATTACCTTGGTCTCTAGTCAGACCAGACTCTACAGGTTGCTTGTGTGAGCCTTGTGCCATTTATTATCAATGGATTTGCTTTTTATTGTTGTAAGAATCCCTTACTCTAACAAGTTACTGTGTCAAGACATACAACCGAGTTTGTAGTCACCTGTGGCCAGTGCAGCCTTTATTAGTTGGGGACATCTGTTTAACTCCTCAGACAGTGAACTCCAGGACAGCTGAACCAAACTTCTCTCTGAAAGATTTAAAATTTTGGTCATGGCTGATGATAATACCTCTACCTCTACAGCAGCTTTACAAGGGTAAGAAAAGGAGCAGGGCAAGTGGCTACCTAAGAGGCAGAGTGTTTTTATTTTCAGAATACTGAGCCTTTCTAGCCGTGGTGTTTGTGGTACAGCTGAAATCTCACAGATAACTATAGTTACATGGAGGTTCAGAGTATCAGCACACTTAATCTTGCCTTGCTCCACTGGGTCTGCCCCACACTTTTTCCTGCATGCATCCTGTAACAGTGGTCTCTTAAGTGGTTTGCTTGGGTTTTCGTTTGTTTGGGGTTTTTTTGCTGTGTGTGTGGGTTTTGCTTTGTTTGTTGGTTTCTTTTTAGGGGAGTGTATTTTCTTGAAAAACAAAACCAAAACCCCATCCCATTTTGCAGTCATCTGGGTGTTCTCTCCTACACAATGCAGAAGCAATTGCATGGTTCTTGTCAGTGGTTACATTTTTTTGTTACAGAAAATAAACAGGTCAAATGTTCTTGCCCATTTTAAATACTCATAGAAATAAAATTTATTTTAAAATTAATACATGTTAAAAACCTCAGTATTATGTAATAGGGTTAGTCGTGTTTAACCACGCTGTCTGTACATAGCTACAAAATATGTTTTCTTGCTCTAGAACATATTTCAGGTTTTGGGGGTATGATTTTGTAAACGCTTAAGCATGTGATCTGCCTTATACTAAAAAGAAATCCTGATGGCTGCTGTTGGCCTGGTTACATGTGAAAAGTTAGGCAGGATTGGGACACATTTCAGAAAATAAGTAGTTGCTTTTTCTTGTGCAGATATTTTCATGGTCTTTTTCAACAGATTTTATCAGAGAAATAGAAATTACTACAGCAGGAACTTCTGGTGCTTTGAGACAAAATGCAAGTCACTAATAATCTATCCAAGCCATTTTCACAAAGTTGCAAGTGCTGCTCCTTTCTAACCAACCTGCAGATGAGTTGAGGCAGTGGTGTGTGTTTTACCTATGTTCCACATGTGGTACTCAGGGCAGTTCTCCCTGGCTTTGTCATTAAATAGCAGATTTAAAGTAAATGTTTGAAGTATAGGTTGACCTTATTTGAAGCATAAGGGTGATGAAAGTGATGCATTATGTCACTGTAACATATTGACATTATCAATTATGTGTTATTAAACAGCTTAGCTAACTGAATGATTTACCTTGTGTTTAACTGCCTCTTTCAATTAAAAGTAGCAAATGCTGTAGAACTGGGGCACAGTCATAGAAACCATATATTTTCTCCTGTTAACACCAGCACTGCTGACATGCAAGTGATGGGAGTGTTGGCATTTTGCTGCAGGCTCTAATGGGCTAGTTTAAATGGCCTAAAAAAAAGTGATTAATGATTAGGAACGGGACTGTTACACAGCTTCACAGCTCTTTTCCTCAATGCATTTCCATTTACGTCAACCAGCCGCACACTTGGGAGGTGTTATTTCAAAGCAGTCAGCACAGGGACATTTTTCTACTACCATTTGTTTCTATTTCTTAGGTCCCTTTGGTTGTCCAGATATAGCTAGCGTTTCCTTAAAGTTGTAAGCTTTAGTGATACAGGAGGATATCCTCAGACTAGTATGCTTGATGACAAAAATCTGAAACTGTGGAACCACTGTCATTTCAAAATATCTTTGCCATCACTCTGCTTACTCCTGTTTGGTTTATTGTGTTGGAAATAATCTAAAGGTTCCTCTCGGAGTAACTGAAGCAGTTCATCAACCAGTACATGATTCTCCTCTGCTATTCACTTGATTTTTGCGGCAAGCAGTAATTTGTACATTAGTCCTGCTTGTTTGTAATGGGTAACTGTCCACCCCTAAGCCCTCCCTTTATTTACATGGATACACATCTACATATAGATTTGTTATGTGTATTTCTTTGGGAACTGAGATCAATAGACACTGCTGCAACACTCCCACCTCAAGTAACAATTAACACTTTAACCCCTCTCACCCCAAGTAATAATTAGGTGCCGTAAGTAGGAAAAACAAGTAGTTCCAAAAGAAAATTAAAAACAAGGTTGGAAAATCTAGCATCTCACTCCTTTTAATGAACCTTAGGAGAGTGAGGTGTCTAGGAGACATAATGCATTCTCTTTGCTCTTTTAAGCTAAGGCAATATCAAACACTGGAGTAGAGGGGATTGAGCACTCAAGGGGAAGACACCTTGTACTTTTTAGAAGTTTATTTCACTGTACTGAGATCTTAGAGCTTGTGGCTGAAAGTCAGCACTTGCTCTCCGGTATCATGTTACAAGAGAATGAAATACATTTTCTTAGAACATTTGTGTAGTATTTTAGTTGCTAGCATTTTTTTAGTGCTCCAAGTATGAAGCTAACTTAGCTGTGTACAAATTCAACCAAGTTTTCTGAACAAGAAACTTAAAAATAAGGTTCATACAATAATTTGGAGGGCAGAGGGAAAACAGGGGAATTAGGTTTGGAGTGCAGTGGTGTTGACTCCAGCAGGTATACTAGAGCCTCTCTTGTAGATTAAAAATGATGCCAAACAGATTTGCAGTGTCTATGGGGGAATAAGCATGGCCGGAAGGTGAGCACATCACCAAGTTATCTTGTCTTTGAATGTGGTGTTCAAGGTGCTATTGTAGCTCATCTTCCTTTTTTAATGCTACTTTTAGGAAACTAAGGCTGAGGCAGGCCATAGTTTCCTAAAAATAGCATTAAAAAAGGCTCACCAGGCTGAGCATGGTGAAGGCTCCATGTGTGTGTTTGTTCTCTGGCTTTGCAGTACCTTTGACTCAGCTGATGGACTTCAGCCAAACATACCAGAGAAGGAAGAATCCCAAAAGCATTGTGGTCCAACCTTTTTGTGAATAAAATGTGTCCAGCTGGAGGAGGAAGCTGCAACTCTCTGTGGTAGGGAGTATGGTCAGAGGGTTTGGTTAAACTCGAGGTTTTTAAGATGGGAGAATGCAGACTGGGGAGTGCAGGTGGGAATACCCCCAGGGCTGTAATGGTATTTTACGTGACAAACAACTGCAAACCCCATCTGAGAAAAAGCAGGCCTTGATAGTCCTGGTATTAACACAGCTACTTGATACTTCTGAGAGATGCTCCTCTTGTTTGTGCAGTACACGGAGGGGGATTTATATGACTTTTCTTGTCTGCATACGCACGGGCCAGAATATGAATATTTTTTACTACAGGTGTGTAAAGCTGCTTCCCTTCTTCTTCCTCATTAGGACATTTAGTTTATCAGTAGCCATGTTGGTTGGTTTTTCTATTTCTGTTATTTTATTTTCTTTTATTTTTGCACCGACATTTTCTGTTTGCAGAGCTTACATTTCCAGTCCTCGGTTGGGTCAGGGAAACATCTGCTTTGCATAGTTTGCAAGTGTTACTTATTAACTCAGGCTCCCCAAATCCGGCCAGGCCCAGCCTGCTGCTTGTCTTTTGGAAGCATGTGTTGAAGTTCATTACGCACATTTATTCTTCAGTTTTCTGCTTGGCATGGATTCGCTTCTAAGATTCTGTTCTGAAACAATGATGTAAACTATATAATAAAAAAATATATATTTTTTTCCTTACGCATCCATGCATCACTTTTACCCCTGTAGTTCATAGTAGTACTGCTTGTGGGCAGGTTTCAAAGGAATCTCATCTCCATATGGTTTTACCCGATAATCCTTTATCCACCATCTTCAGCTCTCATTCCGTTGCTTTCTTGCCTGTGGCTACGTTTCTATCTCTGCATCAATTAGCACAGTGATTTATACAACAAGCAAGCAGTTTAGAGGTAATGGTACACAATTAACATCTCATTCCACCATAAAGGGTATGCTAAATACCCCAGTCACTGCTTTCTCTGCCTGGAATTGAAATAAGTGTTTGTCCTAATTCATATGCTATCTGATGTGAAGTGGGCCCGCTTTGTACGGCACTACACCATTAATCTAATTATAGATAGCTGCAAATGAAGTGCTGTCTGAGCACAGAGACTGAAGAAAATAGCGCTTTTGTCATTTAGCATGACTCTGTGAAGCAAGATCGCACTTTACACGGCAGCATGGCAAAATGGGAATCTGAATAATATTGCTGCCTGTTGCATCTTTTCTAATTACAACAGCATTGTAAACACAACTGGGCGCTGATATAAATAGAGCTGTAGCTACGCTGTCATGTGGGTTGTAGGAGAAAATCCTTAGTGTGCTGTTGTATTAAATGATGCATCCTGATTGACAGCTACCTTGAGACTGCGCTGATGGAGTTGTCAAAGCTTTGTGCGAACGCGCTGCCCCGGCGGCGGCAGCTGAGGCCGCTCCGCTCCCCGCGCCGCCGGCGCGC